>PVIA01000868.1:0-69586 GCA_004024845.1 Tonatia bakeri
CTTTGCTTTGTAGTCTGAGGTATATGAACTGACTGCTGTGGGAAGTAGTTCTGCCCCCACCCCTCCAGGCTCCCACCCTTCTCCCTGCCGCCTCTCTAATCACTGTACATTCATTGTCTGTTCTTTGTAGGTCTCTCCAGCCAGACCATGAGCATCCTGGGAGCAGGCACTGTGTCTGATTCACCTCTTTCTGCTTCACAATGTGGCCCAGCGTGAGGCCTGACACTTGGAAGTTTCTCAAAGACTTACTTGTTGAATGAACAAACAAATGAATGCTTTCTCCCAACTACGCTGTACTCTAGATGGGATTTACAAAGGAGGAAAAGGCTGATCGCTGCTGTCTACTCCTTCCACCACTTACCCAGGATTCAAGGAGGCAGTGAGCACCTAAGCTTTGTTTTCTATGTTTACGTGCATTTTCCTGGAGATATGATTCTCTATAATTTATCAGATTTTCAAAGGGGTGCCTATCCCCCAGAAAGGATAAGAATAATCATTTGAGAAAATAGTTCCAGGACAGAGATTCTTACATACATGTTCTCAGGATTGATTTTCTGAACCACATTACTTTTCCTCGCAGCACTACTGGTTTCTTCCTGTATGGAATCTCTTCAGTTTGTTATTTTGTAATGTCAGGATCTGTCATTCACCTACGTGATGACAAGGTGCTGATGGGATTCAGAACATGGTACCCTGAAATATGGCACCGTGACATATTAAATATCTAAAGCTGAAGGAATTTCCCAAAGTGGCAGAAGCAAGAGGGTCACTCTGAGCTCCCTTCCCTGTGTCCCTGAAACAGGTCATAAAACACTCCTGTGGAAAGTACCTGCCCTATACCAGGAGGAAGGAGGACATTCTTGTCTCCAGGGACAGGGTATCTGAAGGCAAGACTGCAGAGTCAAACCTTGTTAAACTAAACCTTATCTTCTTAATTACTTCTCCACCGTTTACTATTCCTGGCCCACACTGCTTGTCTTGTCAATATTTCACAAGTGCTCTGGCAACCACTTCAGATCTTCATTCCCTTGTGAAGGCTCCCAGGTACATGTAAATTGTTAATAAAAATCTGTATGTTTTTCTGCTGCTACTCTGTCTTTGCTAGTCTAATTTTCAGGCTCAGCCAAGCACCCTAAGAGGGTGGAGGGAAACTTTTTCCTCCCCTAAAATGCCATAACCTTTGAATTCTCCCAGAACCTCCCTTCGCTGCCTTGGCCAAGGCACCCTTATTGATTTCTTTCACGCTCTTGGCTCGGTAGCAGTGCTTTGCAGGTGGGAAGGCAGTGCAGATCGGGTGTGGGACTTGCTGGAAGTGAGACCTCAAGGGCAGAGGCGGAACCAGGAAGAGAGCTGCTGAGATATCCTGCTACCTAATTCAATTCTCCTCCACTGTTCAGCAGCCTCCCCTCTCTCTGCATAACAATGAAAGGAAAGAGGAAGTGGGGAAAAAAAAAAAGGTCCTGTAATTGAGTTAGAAGGGGTAATTACCGGGACCCAGAAGCAGAAGGAAAATAACTCCCAGAAAGGAGCTTTAAAATCAGCATACAAAGGTGACAAGTGGGGAAATTAGTAAGAAGTATTCACTTGTGTGGGGAAGAAAAAGGGAAAAAACTCAGTGCTGAATTGGACAGGCACTGGGGAAACCTGAGACAGGCAGCAAGGACTGGGCCAGGGCAGATCTGTGGCAGGAAGAGAGAAAGCCACCAGCCAGGCAGGAATTTTGCCGTGGCTGCCGTGGCTTCATTTTGAGTATCGGTGCCTCAAGGGAGGAATGAGTCAGTCTCACCAGATCCAAGTTTAGGAGGAACAGCCGCTGGAGGGAAGGCACTGGGTAAATACCTTTTCAGTAAGAGGGCTAGCTGACCATTCTGATGAGTAGTCCCACGGGCTGGGGAAACTAAGTTGGTGCTGGACTCTGCCCAAAGGGCTCATTTGCATGGAGACTGAGCACGGGATGCTGTTTTAAAATCCTCTTCCTCTGCCAGGAGGTTTCAGCCAGATGTGCCACCCTTTGTTCAGTGTGTCATTGAGTTGTCTAAAGCCAAGGGTGACATAGAGCAGAAGGCAAGGGGGTAAGTGCCAGACTATGGTTGTGAATGTCGCATCTTTTTTTAAAACAGAAAATGGCATTATTATAGTTCTAGAATCTTTTTTAAAAAATTGATTTGAGAGAGAGAGACACAATGATTTGTTGTTCCGCTTATTTATACATTCACTGGTTGATTTTTTTTTTAAATCCTCACCTGAGGATATGTTTTTTTTTTAATTGATTTGAGAGAGAGAAACAGTTATTGACTGGTTGCCTCCCATACGCACCCTGACTCTGGATTGAATCCTCAACCTAGGTATGTGCCCTGACCAGGAATCTAACTGGCAACCTTTTGGTAAATGGGACAATGCTCTAACCAACTGACCCACCCTGCCAGGACTCATGGTTGATTCTTGTATGTTCCCTGACAGGGGATGGAACCCACAATCTTGGCGTATGGCTGGAGGATGGTCCAACAACTGAGCTACCTGGCCAGGACTGTGAATGTCACATCTTGCTGCAGGAGGCAAGAAAATATGCTTTGAAATTAAAGAAACTTCTTGGTCATGGGTGAGGCTGTAAGTGCACAGTGAGTCTTGGTGCCTCGAGAGTGAGGAATTGTGTGGGGATCTCACCAACTGGTGTCTGGTAACTTTTAAGACAGGATAGCCAGAAGCTAGGAAAATTCCTTGACAAGTGAAATAGGGAAATTGAAACATAGCTGAACACAATAGCCAAGCAATTTACAGCCAGGTGCAGATGGTCACCAGGTGCAGATGGTCACCAGGCAGAAGGCCCTGAGTGCCTGGCAGGGGGCAAAACTGGGAAAACAAGGACCTCACCCCCAGAGTAACCTCTACTCTTCTGACCTTCCTCCCTGGAGATAACATTTAACCCTCAGCTGTATTTCAGCTCCAGGCTCAGAAAAGCAGCAAAACCAGGTGGGTAACAAGAGGACCAACTGCAATGAATAAAGACCCCCTGGCCTCACTGACCAATCAGTGGAGACCAGGACCCTAAAATAGTATACCTGGAAAACTGATGAATATTCTGCTGAAACACTCCCCTAAAAATTCCCACTTGCAAGAAAGAGATAAAAGCCTCAAGACAAAGGACTCAGCTCAAATTGTTCTCCCTCTGGGAAGCAGCCTTAGCCATTCCCTTTCCCTACTTCTTCCCCACTTCTTTCCCTAAAGGCACGGGTCTCTTATTTTAACTCTAAGGCAATGGGCAGCTGGCAGCTTGTCCCAGGCTGATCCCCTGAACCTGTCCCCAAAGCCCCTTTTCTCTGACTTCCCAGTGAGCCAAGGCAGCTCAACCTAGGCTTTCCTGTTGTTTCTTTCCTGCTAAGCCCTTCCTTGTGCCACTGTCCCCAGCTTTAATAAACAGATCCTCATAGTCACTTGGACTCCTGTTATGAAATCTTTACCACCCAAAGTCAAGGGACCCACACAGTACCAACTGGCCCTGGTCAGACCAGCACAGGGCCAGGGACCCTGTCTGTAACACTTTGAGGAAAGTAAACTCCACCACCCACTCCTTACACTAATGCTTCTTGAAAGGATGGCAGGATTGGGTTGCATCATTCAACCTAGGGCTACTTGGAAACAAAATGAGCCAGAGCTGATAGTGGCCCATTCTGCAAGCTGGTAGCTCATGGCTGCTGAGCAGCCATCTGCAGGTTAGAGAAAGATTATTGTTGTCAGGAGGAAGTTTGTGATGGGTGACTTTGATTATACGTTTTTGGGTTTGTTTTTAAATTGAGGTAAAATATACATGTCATAAAATTTACCATTTTAACCAGTTTTTAAAAATATTTTATTTATTTATTTATTTTAGAAAGGGGAAGAGAGGGAGATGGGGAGAGAAACATCAGTGTGTGGTTGCCCCTCACACACCCCCTACTGGGGACCTGGCCTGCAACCTAGGCATGCGTCCTGACTGAGAACTGAACCAATGACCTTTCAGTTCACAGGCTGGTGCTCAATCTACTAAACCACACCAGCCAGGGCCATCTTAACCATTTTTAAATATACATTTCAATGACATTTATTATATTCACAATACTACACTACCATCACCACTACCTTTTCTCAAAACATTTTCTTCTAAACAGAACTTCTATACTTCATTATGTGCTTGTTTTGTTGTTGTTGCTTTCAACAACAACAAAAAGTTATACAACTTTCTCTCTAGCATATGTTGGTCTCTGTTCTGGTAGGCAGGGCCTAGACAAGAGGTCTCTTCACCTGACTTTTTTTCATCACAGGGTTGCTGTTTTTTCCTGTGTCAACAACACTGCTACCTTCCTTTACTTGTGTATATTTATTTTTAGCAAAGTAGATATGTCAAACTATTCAAAAACTTAGTGCTTAAAACTACAACACATTTGCTTGCTCAAAATTCTGTGAGTCATCAATTTGGGCAGAGTCAATCAGGCATTTGTTTTGTTGTAATCAACCAGGATCCCTCATGCCACCCCAGTTTTCTGGTGGCTCCACTGGGGCTGGATGCTGTCACCCAGCCTCATTCTATGAATGAAACATTCTGTGTCCAAAGAAAGTCACATGATAAAGCCAGAGTCAGTGTGACAGGGAACATCAGGAAAGTCCAGATATAGGTAGAGGTGGTTCATTGTGTCCATTATGATAACAATCTACCATACCTGCATACTATGTTGCATTTTGCTTCCCTCATGAACAACGTGTCTATTTTCAGAGTTAATATAGTTATTATAATTATGTTTACAATGGCTACATGATAATCAAAGGACTATGCCCAAATTTACTTAGTCATTATTACTTTATTTTCCACATTTATTTTCACTTTCATTATTTTAAATGATTCATTCATTAATCAGATATTTATTGAGTACCTACTATGTTTAAGGAATTTTTCAAGGTCAGTAGGAACACCACTCCCTTAGATTCTTTCCAGGGGGCAGGGGTGAATGAAGAAATGCAGACAAAGGCATCTTTTCATTTGGGCATGTATTTATGTGTTAGTAAAACTCATTTACTTGGTGCGCATCTATTAAGTACAAGATTTATACCAGAGGAATCGATAATGATTCATTAGAGACCCAAGTGGGTGCCCAGAGAAAGGGCCCAGGTTGTGCACCTGCTGCTGGGTTGCTGTTATATAAATCGAGATCATGACAATGTGCTGGCCAACCCTTCTTGGTCCACTGACTTTGAACAAATAAACTCTTGTTTTACCAAACCAGAAACCAAATATGCTGACTGAGCTTTCTTTACCAGGAACATTGTATTTCATTTCTCTTTGTGATAGAAAAGGTTGGAACAACAATTGTGACCCTACAGTTCTGTGCACTGAGTCTGCACTATGTCAGCTGTGAAAAAAACAGATGTCCATGCATTCAAGAGCCAGCATTCTTTTTGGCAAGTTTATGTATTTTGTGTGAAAGAATGAGGGGCAGTTTAAAAAAAAACAAAACTCAGACTCCTTGTCCTTAAGGAGCTTATAATCCAGTTGGAGCAACAAGGCCAGCTCACACGGAGTTACAGTGCATAGAACTAAGTAACGTTTTACATGAAAGGCCGCCTGCAGATCCACCTGGTTTTGAAATTCCCCACCAGGGTGAAACTCCCCTTACAAAATACTCTGCAAATAGTTTTTTTCATCTTTGTACAAACACTTCTCTGTCGAAGAATCTACTATTATTTTTTTAAATTAGAAGAGCAATATGTGCTTAATGTATCACATCAAAACAATATGGCAGTACTTGAACAACAATAAAACAATTTAAAAAAAGAAAAAAACAATATGGCAGAGTATAAAAGTAAAAAGTCAAATCTCATCTATAATCTTTTACCTCTTACCACCTGGTGAGGATTGTTAAGAATGGTTAGGATGGACAACTATTGTCTTCTACACTTGTTAAAATACATAAGAACATTTTCACTCTATACTTTCAATTGTAATCTATTTTTAAAAATTAGACAGTGTGTACAATATAAAAATAAAACAATATAAAAGATATGATATTCTCTTATGTTGTTTTATATTTATATCTTTATATACAATAAAGAGAAAGTCTCCCTTCTATCTCCTTCCCTCTCCCTCCAGCCCCTCATTCTCCTGCCCAGAGTCAACCACTATTATCACGTTTGTGTGTACCCGTCCATGAACAGTCTGTGCATTTTGCAAGCACATGTTAATATTCTTTTATTAAAGAAGATTTTCTTTATTTATTTTTAAAGAGAAGGGAAAGGAAGTAGAAAAAGGCAGAGAAACATTGTTGTGAGAAACATGGACCGCCTGTCTCTCGCAAGCTCTCAGACCAGTGACCGAACCCAACGACCTTTTGCTCTGCAGGACAGCATCCAACCAACTGAACCACCAGTCAGGGTTGTAGGCAAATGTGTACATAAATATCTAAAAGCAGAATTTCTGGATCAAAGTGTAGATGCATTTGCTATGTAGATAGATGTTGCTTTCAGTAGAAGCTCTGTCAGTTTGCATTCCTTTCATCAATTATGAGAGTGCTTTTCCCTTATGGTGTTACCAGAATATTAATGACGTTTTAAAAAACTTTTGCCAATTTGATAGGTCAAAAATAGTTACTCCTAGCTCTTTTCATTTGTACTTCTCTTGTTATGAATGAAGTTGAACATTCTTTCATGTATATATGAGGGCCATTTGTGGTTTTTAAAAAATTTATGTTTAGAGAGAGGGAAAGGGAGGAAGAAAGAGAGGGAAAGAAACATCAATGTGTGAGAGAAACATCGATTGGTTGCCTCTCATACATGCCCCAGCTGGGAATTGAATCTGCAACCCAGGCATGTACCCTGACTGGCAATTGAACCGGAGAACTTTCACTTTGTGAGATGATGCTCAACCAACTGAGCCACACTGGTCAGGGCTGTGATTTTTTTTTTTTCTGTGTTCAATCTGTTCATATTTTTCACCTATGTTTCTGTCTTTTTTGTTGTTGTTGTTTTTCTGGCAACATCTAGAATTTTAATATATTTTAATTAGCTTAATTTAAATAGAAAATTGATAATTGAGTTTAGTGACTCGAAGTGAAATAAGCCTGGTACAGAAGGACTAATGCTGCATGAACTCACTTACATGTGGAATGTAAAAAAGTGGAACACGAAATAACGGAGAGCAGAGTGGCGGTTATTAGTGTCTGGGGGAGTGGGGAAGATGAGATGTTGGTCAAAGGGCACACATTTTCAATTGTCAGATGAATAAGTTCTGGAGACTTAAAGTACAACATGGTGACCAGACTTAATAATAATGTACTGTATAGTTGAAATTTGCTAAGAGAGTAGATCTCAGGGGTTCTCACTGTAGCTGAGAGAAAACTCTAACTCCTTGTCACGGGACAGCCAGTAAGTCAAGTGACAAGGGGTTGGGGGAAGGAAAGTGACTTTATTAGGAGGGCAGAGCCAGCAAGCTGAGAAGATGGTGGACTAACATCCTAAAGAACCATTTTGACAAAGTACAGAATTCAGGCTTTCTTTTTTTTTTAAATGTCAGCCAAGGGGGAAGCTGGAGAGGTTTGAGGTCAGAAGGTGACTGATGACTGCAGACATCCGGACTTCAGCCGGGTCTAAGGAGGGTGGTGAAATGTCTGGGTTTTTGGTCGAGAAACTCCAGTCGCTGTGGTCTCAGTCAAGAGGTTCCTATAAATCTTTGGATAAACAATAATTATTTTTGTGTATGCCTTCCTTCTCTCCTTGGGGGATTGTTTCATTAATCTCTAGGCTACAGGTTAGATTCCTTTAACGATTACCATATTTTTGTGCAGGAATAAGTAAAAAGTTGCTAACAAACATGCTATAGGAACTGGGCCAGCTCAAGCGAGATGGAATCAAAAGACTGATTATTGTAGCGGCTGGTGTGGCTCAGTGGAGTGAGCACTGGCCTGTGAACCAAAGGGTTGGTGGTTTGATTCCCAGTCAGGGCACATGCCTGTGTTGTGGGCCAGGTCCCCAGCTGGGGGGTACGTGAGAGGCCACTGATCCATGTTTCTTTCCCTTTCTTTCTCCTCTCTCTAAAAGTATATTAATAAAACCTTTAAATAAAAAAAGACTGATTATTTTATTCTATTATATAACCACCACTACCACTACCATCACCCCAAAAAAAAGGAACTCTGTGAGGTGACAGGTATATCAGCGTCTTGATAGTGGTAATCACTTCACAATGTATATGTATATGCAAACATATTGTACACCTTAAATATATACAATTTCACTTTTTTATCATACTTCAACAAAGTTGGGGAGGAAAAGTAGAATGTATTAGCATTTTATTTTATAGCTTCATGTTTTATTTATTTACTTGTGTGTTTGTCTCACTATGGTGAGAAAGGCTTGTCTAGCAAGATTACATAGGTACAAACATTCTCCAGTGTTTTCTTCCAGCACTTTTGGTCTTTCACTTCATCCAATATCTATTTTGTTATAAAATGTGAGGTAATGATCCACTTTTATTTTTTTCCAGATTGCTCTCTAGTTTCTCCAACACTTTTCATTGAATAATCCATTTTCTCCCAACTCATTTAGAATACCATCTTTATAATCAACTAAATTTATGTACTATATACAAATTATATACAAAAATTTACACGCATATGTTTCTGGGCTTTTTTATTTTGTTTCATTGATCTGTCTGCCTAGTTATTCCTTGTACTGTACTGTTCTAATTGTTCTATGTTTAATACATTTAATACTTAGGAGAGGCAGTCTCCTCCTTTTCTTTCAGAATTATTTTTCAGAATTTTCCCAGATATTCTTGGAATATAAAATTTAAAATTGCCTACTTTAAAAAACTTGATGTGTTTTAATCCCTATTATATTAAACATACAGATCAATTTATTGTGCACTAACTTCTTTGGAATATTGAGTCTTTCTACCCAATAGTACATATTTTCCTCCTCCTACCAGGCTATATTTCGAGGCACGCCATTCCATCATTGGATGGTTCTGATAGTTTTTAAATTTCCCCCTTCTTTTGGAGTATATGATTTTTCTGTATTTTCTAAGCAATTGTTCTAATTTTGTCCTTTGAAACTGCACGGGAGCTAAAATGTAAAGTGTTTAACACGATCTACAAACACCTGCATTAGCACTTCCCAACACTCCACATCATGGAATATGAAAGAAATTATAATATGTCCCTGGAACATTGGGGTAAGTTGATGGAACTTTTTGCAGTCAAAGTGATGGTGGGGGTGGGGAGGGAACCAGACTGCCCCATTCTACATCCGCCGACATGAGCGCTGACAAGATCAAAAATGGGGACCACGTGAAACCCCTTGGGGCACACTATCTGGGACCCATTACTAGAGGGTCCACTCCTTGCCGTTCTGTGGCTCTCTTGCTTCATTTCAGCTACCAGGATCTGCTTTCCTCTCTGGACCTTAAACTACTAAACCCGTTCTCATTTTAGGGACTTTGCATTTGGTGTTCCCTCTGCCTAGACTGCGATGGTCCCAGAAGTTCACACAGCTGGCTGGCTACTCATTCTTTAGATCATTAGGCAGCCATGCCTAAAGGAGCACTGCCCTGCCCTAAGTCATGATATTTTCTGTGTAACACTTATCAGTTTTAGAAATTTCCAGATGTTCGTGTGCTCATTGTCTCTCTTTCCCCACGAGAATGTAAGCTCCAAAAAGGCAGTCTTGTCTGTTTGGTTCTCTTCTATCCCCAGAGCCTTATACAGTGCCCCACACAGGCACTCAACAAATATTTGCTACATGAATGAGTTGTGGGCTTCCTGTTCTCGTTCTTGGAGGATATGTTTCGTGACCACATCGTTCTAATTCCCAGGTTAATCTCTCTGCACTTAACTACTTCCCACAGCTTCTTTTTGGCCTGATCAAAGGGCTGCAGGAAGAACTGCTTAGCCAATTATGACTCCTGTTATCAACCCTCTCTCCCACTTTTTTTGGGCCATTCTGGCCACAGAGAGACCACGGGACCTTATCATCACCCTTGCAGAACCTAGATATACCGTGTCTGCAGTATTCTCAGAACACATCCAGTTTAGTAACCCTATCAAAAACGGAAATGAGTTTAGCTTGGCAGGAAATAAGGTCAGTTTGGCAACTGATGGTGAAACACTGAACAATGTGGGAGTTAATAGTGTGAGTTAACATTGCAAGACGCCCTATGGCAGGCAGTGGAATAGGAAGATCAAATGGACCAAGAGCTATGTAGGGCAATTTGGGCTCTGAGAGGAAAGATCCCTATACATTGCTGATCGATTGCTTTCTGTGTAACTTGGACAGGTGAGTGTGTAGTGGAGCACTGCTGAGTCCTCCCAGCCAGGATAACGATGTCTCAGGGCATCTGTAACAGAATGGCTTTCGCCAAAATCAATAAGCACCATTTGTATAAGCATGTGTTATCTCTACTCCTCCCAATGCCCCTGTTAGGTAGGTACTATTAAACACTTCAGAGAGAATGAAACAGAAATTTGAAGGACTTACTCAAGGTCCCAGGGTGCATGATAAGGTGGGGAGTCAATCCAGCCCTCATCCTCACCGCAGTGTGGGACCTTTTCTCTTTCTCTGCTAAGTGAGGGGAAAACGATGCAAATCTAGGGCTCTAAAGAATTCTTTTATAAGCAAACATAAATTTGACTCTATCTAGTGGGGTATACAATGCTTAATCAATTCTGAAATTCTGTAATAATTCTTAGGAATTATTCTTGTTAATGGACTGCACAACACAAATAGGAGGTAAGACCCAATGTAGAAAGAAAATATTTACAGAGAAGTCTAGGATGGTTATCAGAGATAATCAGCTCACTCAAAATTTCCATGTGTTAGTCTATCTAGAGCTAATAGACATAAAAGCTAATCAACAGAATATACTGTGCCCATTAATGAAAATAATGATGTTGTTAAGGTAGATGAGGGATAGGGCTGAGCTTATTAACCTCCTGTCTCATTCACATCTTTTCTGAATTTGTGGAAATAATGATGTAATTATAATCAGAAAGAATAGAGGCCAATTAGAATTATATCTCCATGTGGAGGACATTTAATGTTTTCACTGCAGGCTCATATCTTTCCATTTCTTCTGGAAAATCACATCCATTAGCTGCCTCCCCTTCTTCTCCTCCCCTGCCCTCCCCTGCCCAAACTCCCCAGTCCTGCACCAGGAACATTTTTAAAAATTTTTATTTATTGATTTTTTTTTTTTAGAGAAAGAGAAGAAAGGACAGAGAGAGAGAGAAACATTGATTTGTTTTTCCACTTGTTTTTACATTCATTGGCTGACTCTTATAAGTGACTTGACGGGAGATCGAACCCACAATCTTGGCACATTGAGATGAAGCTCCAGCCAACTGAGCACAGCCAGGGCAGGAAGTTTGAAACTGCACAAAGGGAACGAGGAAGTTACTGGGTGGGGCAGTTGGGAGATACTTTCTTAAAACTGCCAACAGCTACTCTTCCATTCACTTGTAGGAACTTGTCTGAGAGAAAATGGAGGTGACATATAGAGAGGTGCCAGGCCAGAAAAGGGAGCAGAGAGAGAGCGAGTCTTAGTTGTAGTTGCCCTTAAGGCACTCTGTGTGGTTGTCTAAACTAGTAGAATTGAGTTTCCTTCACTTGTAGCCAAGAGTCGGACTGTTTACCTTATTCATTCCAAACACCTCAACATCATTCTATTGGCTGTTTGAGGTTCTACCCCTCTGACCTAGGAAGCTTCTATTCAGTGCGTGTGTCCCCACCCGTTCTATCCCAGGAAATCTCTACCTTCCAGGCTCCACCCCTACTAGCAATGTGTTCTCAGGGACTGCAAATAAGTTTTAATACTCACTTCGTTCTATCTTTTAAGTCAGCCTCACCTGTTGAAAAAGAAAGGTTTTTTTTTTCCTTTCAGTTTACCCCTAAAAGTGGATTTGGGCAAGCCTTTTAGACAAATGTGGAATAGTAAGTGAAGCACTAGTAAATAAAGCTTGAATCCTAGCCCTTTTGGCTGGCTGTGTGACTCTGGGTGTTTCTTGAAAGTTTTGAATTTGTCCTTATCTGTTAATGAAATGTTTATGTGCAAGCATCTATTAGAGTGCCTGGTACACACTGCAAGCTCAGTACATGTCTCTTAAATGAATTACTTAATGAAGGAATTGAATCCCCGTGTCCCTTTTGGAGTTTACTACGTGGAAAATAAGTTCCATTTCCTCTTTAGAGGTCTCCTCTGTTCCTAGTCCACTGAGACCAAAGGTCATAGCCCTTCTCTCAGTTTGTTCAAGTGCCAAAGCCCTAGGAGAGAGCATTTGATTGGTGGAGCTTGCATCACATGTTGCACTGGAGCATTGCGTGGAAGGATCCTCTAGGGATATTCACAGCTTCCTTAGTGAGGGGGCTGATTCCTGCATTAACTAATTAATTCATGCTCAGGAATTACTAATAAAGTACATACAAATGACAGTTTACCATAGAATTACCACAATATACTTCAAAACCAAATATATTCATGGAGTCAATTGTTTGGGGTTATTTGTGCCATTCCCCCACTCTTTGGGGAGAATGATCAGATTTGACTACAGAAACTCCATAGCTTTGTCATCAACCACAAACATTTATGAAGCTTCTCACTATGATAGAAGAGCTGAGGGTGTAAAGAGGTGGCAGGTCAGGACCTTAATCATGAACACCTTGGCAATTCCAAAGAAAAAAATTTTTTAAAGATTTTATTTATTTATTTTTAGGGAGAGAGGAAGGAAGGGAGAAAGAGAGAGAAACATCCACGTGAGAAACAAATATTGATGGGTCACATGCACCCCATCCAGGGACCAATCCAAAACCCAGGCATGCACCCTGACTGGGAATCAAACCAGCAACCCTCACTCTGCTGGATGACACCCAACCAACTGAGCCACACTGGTCAGGGCACAGAGAAAATCTTGCTGCAGAGGTATTCTTGTCTAAATCGATACTTATCATTGGTTAACTTCATTTCCTCTCAGACAAGGTCCTACAAGGGAATGGAAGAATAGCTGTTGGCAGTTTTAGAACCTCATCTTCCAATTACCCTCCCCAGGAACTTCACTCATTCCCTTAGGGCCAGTTCAAACATCCTGCCCTGGCTGAGTAGCTTATTTGGTTAGAGCATTGCCGCATGTACCAAGGTTGTGAGTTCAAAGCCCCATCACAGCACATATAAGAATTAACAAATTGATGTTTCTCTTTCTCCCTCTCTCCCTTCCTCTCTCTCTCTCTCTAAAAATTGATAAGTAAAAAATAATTTTTTAAAATCAACTAGTATATCTAAAAATCAACAAGTATGTTTGCTAAAGGAACTTCTAAAATCTCTTAGAGTCTACATTGGGGGAAGGGACGGAGGATTATTATTTTTTAATCCTCACTGGAGGATACATTTTTATTGATTTAGGGGGTGGAGAGAGAGAGAGAAACATCAATGTGAGAAAGAAATTGCCTCCCAGAAGCATGCCCCAGTTGGGTGCCCTGACCCAGAACCCCTTGGCGTGGGACAACACTGCAATCAACTGAGCCGCACAGCCGAAGCAGGGCCATTTTATTTTATGGAAAGTGATTTCATTTTTTTCTAGTTTTACTGAGATATAAAATTGACATGTAACATTGTAATAGTTTAAGAACTACAACATAATGATTTGATATATGTTTATATTGCCCAGTGATTACTAAAAAGAGATTTTAAAACATTTCACAATCTTGGTAACTTTCCTTTTCCATTCTGTAATCAGATTCTCTGTCTCCTCATATATTAAATATTTATTTCCTCTGTTTATAAATTTATGCATGAATTCTTATCACATGCTGTGTAAGATCACAATTAGATTAAATTCAGATGCTAATCTAACTTATGGTCTCTTCCCTGGGTGCCAGGGCCCACTCAGCTAACCATCTCCACCACCCCTTCCAGCCTTGCACACACTCAGTTCTGTGCAGCTGGGGTCTGGGAGGACGGTGCAAGTAGTTTTCTGGTTGTTATCCACTCCTAAACTTGGCCTGCTCCTACTGGTCACCGTTTAAATCTTCAGGAGCGTTCTTCAAGGGTCCTTTGTAAATCAGTGTGGATTTGTTCTTGATGTCTAAGTAAACACTCTCCCCATTGAACTAGGCTCAAGTGCAATGTATCCATACTGCAGAAAGCTCTGTGCAGAAAACTCTTATTCCAGCTCACACTGCCCTGCAGTCCTGAGGAAAGGAGCAAAGTTCTGATTCCCGGCAGAAGCAGTGCCAAACCTCACCGGGGAGAATGCTTCTTTTACTAACTATTGTCTTTTGATTATTTCTTTTTAACAGTCAAGGTCAGTTACAGCCATGGGTTCCTCCGCCCACCCCGATTCCCAGGCCGAGATAGCCCTGCACTTTGATGAGCCTTTACTACCCAAGTGCTGCAAAGTGCTCTAAAGCTCACAGCACCAGGTGGTAGTAGCTCCCGCTGGGCCTTTCTGGTACCCCTGTGCCTGCCTAGGATCTGGAGTTTCAAACTTAGTGGTCAGCAGGGGAAAGTCCTGCGAGAGCAAGAGGCATTGACTTGAACCCAGAGGCAGGGCCTGAATGAAGATAGTGACTTACTTCAATGGAAGAGGGAGAATTCCAGACTAAATCACTTCTAGAGAATTTTGAAGTAAAAAAAGAAGGATAAACAGAATTTGAATACTGTTTAGTCTATATCTCAACTAACTTAAATATTAGTTATACACAGAAAAGGAGCTGAAAGGATTTACATGAAAATTTTGACAAAGCTCTGCTCTAATGATGGGATTACAGATAATTTTTCTTCTTTATATTTTCTTTGTATTACCCTACCAGTGGTGTTAATTTTCATTTTTTATTGTTTTTAAAATCACCAAAATAATGTAGGCTCGTTGTAAAATCTTTAAGTCATATAGAAAAATACATATAGGTGAAAGTGCCACTTTACCCAAGGGCCAATATCAGTCCTCTCCCAGGTTTATAACCACTGATAGTGGTTATAAAAGTTTATTGTAGCCCTGGCTGGTATGGCTCAGTGGAGGGAGCATTTGCCTGTGAACCAAAGGGTTTCTGGTTGGATTCCCAATCCTTTAAAAAAGTATTTTATTTATTATTTATTTTTAGACAGAAGGAAGGGAGAAAGAGAGAAAGAGAAACATCAATGTGTGGCTGCCTCTTGCGTGCTTCCTAGTGGGGACCTGGCCTGCAACCCAGGTGTGTGCCCTGACTGGGAATTGAACCAGTGACCCTTTGCCTTGCAGTCTGGTGCTCAATCCACTGAGTCACACCAGCCAGGGCTAAAAAAAATATTTTTTTAAACTTTATTGTATGTGTATACATACATGCATACATGTAGTTAAATACAAATACATACATTTATTTTTTGAAATATTTTATTTATTTATTTCAGACAGAAGGGAAGGGAGGGAGAAAGAGAGGGAGAGAAACATCAGTGTGTAGTTGCCTCTCGTGTGCCCCCTGTTAGGAACCTGGCCCATGACCCAGGCATGTGCCCTGACTGTGCATCAAACCAGCAACCTTTTTGTTTTTAAAGATTTTATTTATTTATTTTTGGAGAGGGAAGGGAGGAAGGGAGAGAGAGAGAGAGAGAGAGAGAGAGAGAGAGAGAGAGAGAGAAACATCAATGTGCAGTTGCTGGGGGCTGTGGCCTGCAACCCAGGCATGTGCCCTGACTGGGAATCAAACCTGCGATGCTTTGGTTTGCAGCCAGCGCTCAATCCACTGAACTATGCCAGCCAGGGCCAAACCAGCAACCTTTTGGTTCACAGGCCAGTGGTCAATCCACTGAGCCGCACCAGCCAGGGCAGAATACATACATTTAAACATATGATCAGTTTTTCTCTTAACATTATGTATGTATTGAAGACTTTTCAGTGTCAACTCTATCTCATTCTTTTTAATTTCTTCTTAGTATTTTATAGCATAAAGGAATTTTTTTTTTCTCTCTCTTTTTTTTTATATCAGTGTGTGGTTGCCTCTCAAGCACCCTGTACTGGGGACCTGGCCCACAATCCAGACATGTGACCTGACTGGGAATCAAACTGATGATCCTTTGGTTTGTAGCCCATGCTCAATCCACTGAGCTACAGCAATCAGGGAAGCATAAAGATATTGTAATTTGAGTAAATGTGGTCACTAGTCAATGTTTAGGTCCTTTCAAATGTTCTGCGATTACAAACTCTACTGCATTCAAGAATACTGCATGTACTTCCCTGTATACATGTGTATTTCTGTAACAGAAAGCACGTCTGGCTGCCTGCTGTTACGAAAGCCAGTACCCAGAGGCAGGTGCTGATGTCAAGGAAAATGGTTTATTTTCAGGTGCCGGCCACCTGGAAGATGGGGGACTCTTGTCACAGAGCTCATCTCCCCATCTCAGTGGAGGCAGAGCTTTTTTTTTTTTTTTTTTTTTTATAAGAAGGGAGAGAGGAACAGAACAAAGAGATCAAGGGAGGGGGATGGAAAGTTCTCTACGTGCAGACTAGCACAGTCCATCTGATAAGGCAAGTGGTGGTCTGGTGTGCAGCATCCTGGTTTAGTCATTGTGGCTTTGCAGATGAAGGTCAGCATGTTTCAGAATTGGGATGCATGAAGGTCGGAGTTTGTATCTTCTGAAATTAGTTCCTAGGATTCTTATACAAACATGCTGTTCATCTATAAGCTACGTATTAGTCAGCATCCCCAAATAAAGAAACAATGTCAAAAGAATGGTGGGGTGGGTTATAATATCCTACTGTTACAATTTTGCACTGTTACATTTCTTTAGGATTAATTTAAAGAGGTAAAATTTATGGGCCAAAGATGTATCCACTTAAATTTTGAATAGAATTTACTAAACTGCCCTTCCAAAAGGTTTGCCAATTTCTTTTCCTGTCAGCAAGAAAACAGAACACTCATTCTCCCATACCTTTGCCAGGAATGGGCATTACTGGGTGTTTAAATGTTTGGTAATTATGCCTCCCCACAAATTGTATTATCATTGGTTTTTTTAGATTTAGAATTCTTTAATGGAGAGAGAGAGATTTCAGTGGCATGATGAGGCTAAAAGCCAGTTTGTAGTGGATTGGAAGAACCTATTTACAAATGCCAAAGAGTTTTTACAGGAGTATTTTATTTACTTTTTATGTTGTTTTAATTTACATTTCTCTGATTACTAGTAAGGATAGTAATTTTTGATGTCTTCATTGAATATTTATACCTCTTCTATAAATTACATGTTTATTATTTAAATTCTTCTGGCTGGACTAATAAACCAACATGACACAGATTAAGAGGAGAAAATGGGCACATTTATTACATGAGTGCACATGGGGGTTCCATAAGAATGTGATCAGTGAGGACAGATGGGGCAGTTAAAGCTTGTAGCCATCTTGAGTTAAGGAGAAGGAAGGGGATAGTGGTTCAGGACTTCGAAGGGCAGGAAGACAATTTACATCAAGATAGAAAATCAAATGTTTGGTAGATAAATGTTTGCTGGGCCATTAACAATGGGACACATAGAGAACTTGGATTAAATAGGCCTTGCTAGTCCCCCCCCATCCATGACACACTAGTTCATGTTATACTATAGTTATCTATGGTAGTAATTCCCTTCCCTTCCCAGAACAGGCTCTCTAAATTCTTTTAGGCAGGTAGGGGGAAGTTCAAAGTTTCTGAGTCTTTTGTTTCTCAAAAATAATCAACTTGAAGTAATCAATATCCCACAATCATGTTTTGGGGTGGCAAAATCTGCTTCCCCTCATATCTTTAGTAATTTGTCACTGTCTCTTGTTTATTGCTCGTATATTCTATGTATTAGTGATTTCTTTGATTAAATGCATTGCAAATACATTTTCTCAATTCATCACTTGTATTTTAATCTTGTTTGTTTTGTGTGTGTTTCGTTGCACAGAAGTTTTAAATTTTTATGCAAGAAAATCTGTCAGAATTGTTCTTCTTTTCTGGGTTTCATTTCATGCTTTGAAAAAATTTCCATTATAACCCTGGCTGGTGTAGCTCAGTGGATTAAGTGCCAGCCTGTGAGCCAAAGGGTTGCTGTTTTGATTCCTAGTCAGGGCTCGTGCCTGGGTTGTGGGCCAGATCCTCAGTAGGGGGCACTCGAGAGGCAACCACACATTGATGTTTCCCTCACTTTCTCCCTCCCTTCTCATCTAAAAATAAATAAATAAAATCTTAAAAAAAATAAAAACTTTCCATTATAAACCATGTTTATGATAATAGTTTCATATTTTTCATATTGAACAGGTGATCCTTCGCTTTGCAGGATGTTGCCCAAGGTCAGCGACACTTACGGTTTTTTCTATACTGCACTTTTAAATGTCTGAAATTTTTATTTGCATACGATGTGAGGTAGAATATAACTTAATTTGTAAATATTCAGTTGCCCAATACCATGCACTGAATACTCATTCCAATTCACTTATTTGAAAATACCATCTTTATCATAATCTAAATATATATTTATATATATGCAGAGTCTGTTTGAGGTTTTCTATTCATCCTTATCATCTGTCTATTCCTGTCAATAATGCCTTACTGTGTCAATTACTGGTGTCTTTTACTATGATTTTCTATTGGATAAGACCACTTTTTTCATTGATGATCATTTTTTAAAATGTTAGTTTTTGTGATTCATGCATTTTCAGTTCAAGTAATCTTGAGAATTAGATAGCCTTGAAGATGACCACATGATCATTACAATAAATGTCAAAAAGCTTTTGATGAAATTATACACCCACAGTATGGAATATAATTGTTGTTTAAAAAAAAGAGAGTCTGTGGCCACACCACCCCGAACATGCCCAGTCTCGTCTGATCTTGGAAGCTGAGCAGGGTCAGGCCTGGTTTGTACTTGGATGGGAGACCACCTGGGAATATTGGATGCTGTAGGCTTATAAAAAAAGAGAGAGAGTTATTTGTACCCTAATTGAAAGATTCTCAGCACAAGTGAACAAAGCAATAGGACAATGCATATCTTATGAATTTCTTGAAGTGGAAAAAGAAAAGTTATTTACATATACACCTGTGTATGAAAACATATGCATATGACTTAAAAACACAGGTCTGGAGGGATACACACTTCACTGTCATGGTTTCCGTTTCTGGGGACAAAAACAGGAATGTAAGGTGTATTGGACACTGTGTGGTCCACATGTGTCTCTTCAGCACCATGGCACTTCACCCAGTCGCCAGGAATGCGGTCTGCTGACTGCTTACGCAGAGTGCCTCTCCAGGCATTGCCCTCAGCTGTCTCCCTGGGGACAGACTGGATCCAATGACTGGTTTTAAGCAGTACAAACACAGGTCCCCTTTGCCTCAATTTGGGACAGTTCTTACGAGCCATCCTAGCTTCTCAGCTCTCCAGGGGTTGGTTACAGCCTCTGTTGCAACTGCATTTGCTTAGGCAACTCTATGCCTAATCTCTCTTGTCTCACTCCCTTACAAATGTTGTTTCTGAAAATACTTCCCAATAAACTAAGACAAGCCAGTAAGCCAGGAAAAGTGAAACAGGGAAACTGAGACAGACAGCTGAACAAACTGGCTGGGAAATATACTGCAAGATACGAAAGGTCACCTCCCTAGGGATAACACCTTGGCTTCCGTTGTATTTCAGCTTCAGGCTCAGAAAAGCAGCAAAATCAGGTGGTTGAAGCCAGGACCAGGGGCAATGACTAACAAGCCCTATTCTTGGCACTGATCAACCAGATGAGACCAGGACCCTGAAAAAACATACCTGGAAAACTGATGAATATTCTTCTGAACCCTTCCCCCAAGAACTCCCCTAAAATTTCCTTCTGCAAAAGAGAGATAAAAATCCTCAAGACAAAGGACACAGCATGAGCGCTCCTCCCTCTGGAGAGTAGCCTGAGCCATTCCCTCCACCTCTTCTCCCCCCACAGGCACATAACTCCTACATTCTAAGGGTCCCCATAAGACTGGCAACCAGGGTAGCAGTGGGCAGCAGCCGTTTGTCCTAAGCTGATCCCCCAAATGTGTCCCCAAGGCCCCTTCCCAGTGAGCTAAGGCAGCTCAGCCTAGGCTCTCCTGTTGCTTCTTCTACGCTGATCCCTTCCCTGTTTCACTGTGCTCAGCTTTAATTAACGTACCCTCATAGTCACCTGGACTTCTGCTGTGAAATCTTTCCTACACGAAGTCAAAAAGCCACACAATGCAAGCTGGCCCTAGGCAGACCCGCTCAGAGCCAGGTCCCCCGTCTAGCGACAAACGCACCTGCTCACAGATTCGTCTGAGTCTGTTCCCTGGGGTAGCTGACCTATAACAATGGGAGATAAATTACTGGGTGGTGGAAGATAGGTGGGTGGGCTTTTCACATTTTGTTCCCTTACATAAACTGGAATAATTTATAAGAATCTATTATATAATTTTAAATTTGTGTTTAAATATTAGCATTAAATTGAAACTATAATAACAACACTGAGCTAACTTTTCAAAAAGAAACTCTCCTGCCCTGCATGTCTTTCCCACTTCCCACACAGTAGTCTCACTACCGTAGCTGAGTCATTACATTTCTGCATAGTTCCTCGGGTGGGGGTCACACACAGTTGTATTTTTGCATGGCTTGCTGTGTTGGAGAAAAACATATAGTAAAGCAAATATTCTCATAAAGGTGAATTTTCCACTCTACTATAAAGAAGATAAAAAAAAGCAAGGAACAGTTGAACAAGAACGGGCATTCAGAGAACTCTTGAGTTGTCTCAGCCTTGGGTCCAGAGCAGGTGAGTCAGTGGTATTCCTTGAAAAAGGAAATTTCTGGAGGAAGTTTGTTTAACATTACACAGCCTTGGAGCCACAGCACTGGCACTTAAACCCATGGTTCTGAGCTCCAGGGTCCTAGTGCAGCGTACCTTCCACCAAAGAAAGTCACAATTTTCTCAAGCTTGAATGCATTATCTGATTGGGATCCTTCTCCACATGGGGACAGAAGGCCTCTATTCTCTTATGAGGGTGGAGGAATTCTTGTCCTTAAAGAAGGGAGTAGGGAAACCTGTTCAAAGGCCCTGCTAGCCTGTGTTCACCCTGTGGAAGTCAGTGTGGTCCTCTGCTGCTCAGGAGTCTGTTCCTCCCCCATCTTTTCTCCTGAGTTCTATTTTCAAGTTTCTCTGAGGCTGATCTCCAGAGGCTGTGGGGAAACAATGTCATACGAGTTACACTCACACATCAATGAAACTCACCATTTAGAAGTCTGGATCTCAGATTGGCCAATGAACGATTAACCACAAGTGGTATGGTTGGAAACTTCCCTCAAAAATGAGGAACTTAAAAATGCAAGAGTCTATATTTGTTGATTCAAGACAATTATGCTTTATTATGTCCCAAAGAAACTTCATGCAACCCTAAATACAGAAAATAAGTGTTAATGAAGGTATGGAGAAATTGGAAGCTTTGTACATTATTAGTAGGAATGTAAAATGTTACAGCCACTGTGGAAAACGGTTCCTCAAAAAATTAAAAATAGAATTACCATGTGAGCCAGCAATCTCACTTCTGAGTATATACCCAAAAGAATTAAAAGTGGCACATACAAGAAATTTTTTCATGCTCGTATTTATAGCAGCATTATTTACTACAGTTAAAACATGGAAATGACCCTATGCCCGCTTACAGATTAATGGATAAACAAATGCTGCCTATACATACAATGGAATATTCTCCAGTCTTAAAAAGGAAGAAATTCTGTTGCATGCTTTGGTATGGGTGGATTTTGAGGACATCATGCTGTGTGAAGCAAACCAGTCACATAAAGACATACACCATATCATTTCACTTACCTGAGATATCTAAAGCAGTTAAATTCGTGAAAACAGGAAGTCGAACCATGGTTGTAGAGGTGGTGGTGGGATGAGGAGATGTTGTTTAATGGTTACAAAGTTTGGCAAGATCAAAAAGTTCCGCAGGTTGGTCACACAACAATGTGACTTAACATATGAAATGTACACTCAAAAATGGATAAGATGGTAAATTTTATGTTGTATGCTTTTGAAATTAAAAAAATATAAAACACTAAATGAACATGTCGAAAGGTAAATTAGATAGAGTTGAAAAGGGAGTTAATTACTAAAAGATAGATTTTCAGAAATTACTCAGAATGAAATACAGATAAACAAAAAGATGGTAGGAAACGTGAATGATACAATGAGAAGGTCTAACGCACAGACAACTGGGTTCTGGAAGAAAAGAGAATAAGGAGAACGGAAAAGAGATATTGTTCAAAGACAAAATGCCTGAGAAGTTTTCCAGAATTGATGTAAAATATGAATCCTCTGATTCAGAAATCAGAATGAATCTCAAAAATAAAAATACATAAAAATGTAAAAGTAAAAACAAATCCATACCTATGTTTTTTCTTCCTTTCCAATTGTATTAGTCTCTTTTTATTCTTCTGGTAATCTCTTCCAGAGTTAGATACCTCCATTTGTAGATGATACAATGTCTAAGGAATCTACTTCAAATGCTGGCTCTGCTGTGTATATTGTCTTTCCCTTTATTTCAACACAGAGTTAAGATCTACCCTGGCTGGTGTAGCTCAGTGAATTGAGCACAGGCTGTGAACCAAACTGTTGCCAGTTCGATTCCCAGTCAGGGCACATGCCTGGGTTGCAGGTCAGGTCCCCAGTGGGGGATATACAAGAGGCAACTACACATTGATATTTCTCTCTCTTTCTCCTTCCCTTCCCCTCTCTCTAAAAATAAATAAATAAAATCTTTAAAAAAGACTTAAAAGGAAAGATTTTGATCCTTGTTTTTTACATTCCAGTTCCAGAAGTAGTTTTCACTAGAAATTATCTGAGGACAGTCTTATGCTTTACAGTAGTGGTCTACAGTCAGGCTTTAACTTCTGCAGGAACACTATACAGGATGGATTTAGAGATGGATTAAGCTAAAAGGCATTCTGTCAAATGTGTGTAAGTGCATTTTATTTTTAGACAACCTTCGTGACATGTTTTCCTGAAAACAATGCCTCCACTTCAAATAAATTGAGGTTAAAATAAATGAAGAGCTCAAGATAACATCAGTGCTAGTCCTGGTGTGCGGATGAAAAGCAGCAGCCATTTGCGACGACAGGCGATAGATCCCAGCTATCAGCCTTGTTAACCTTTTCCCATTCTAAACCATTGCTAAGGAAAATCATGTGTGGGGGCTCACAATCCTCATGGTAGTCCCACAGAACAACCATGCCACTTGGATTTATGTTTTCACCAAGAAAGAACAGGTAATTTTTGAAATTATCAAGGATGTACTTGATTTATTCTACACCCCTGTTATAAAACATTTTACTCTTTCTGGTCTCTGTACTTCAAGTTTCCCTTTGATTGATTTCATGTAATCTTTGATGTACTTCTTGTGGGCTTCTTTTGTGAAACTGGTTTCCTGCAAAAGGAGGTTCATGACAATATCTACACCAGTGATTACTGTGCTTTCAGTACCTGTGCCCTCCAGGGCTTCAGCGGAGGCATTTCCGGCAATGAGTGACTCATCACCATTGCCCTCTTTCCTATACCGTCTTCCTCTCCCCTTCCAGGCACAGCCTATCAGCTATCTCCCAGATCTTGTAGATGTCAGAGAACACCTCATAGCTGATGAAGTTAAGTAGATGATCATGATGGCGGCTGGAAGGAGATGATGGCGGTGCTGGTGACACAGCCAGAGTGTACTCATGGGGAGGAGGATCAGGAGGAAAAGCCACAACTACATTCTTTTATTTTTTTTAAAGATTTTATTTGTTTATTTTTTGAGAGAGGGAAAAGGAGGGAGAAATAGAGGGAAAGAGACATCAATGTCTGGTTGCTTCTCAAGCACCCCCAACTGGGGACCTGGCCCACGACCCAGGCATGTGCCCTAGACTGGGAATTAAACCAATGCCACTTTGGTTTGCAGGCCGTCACTTAATCCACTGTGCCACACCAGCCAGGGCCAGAACTACATCCTTTATAGGAAAACTGCAGAAGATCAAAGACAGGGAGACTATATCAAAGCATCCAGAGAGCAACCCAGATGAATAACCAGCTACTGAAGGTAGTAGGTGAAGAGTAAACAACAGTGGTGCATCAAAACAGTGTGTACACTGTACACAGTACATGGAGTATTCAGCTCCAAAAAGAAATGAACTAACGAGTCATAAAGAGATATGGGGGAAACTTAAATGCATACTACTAAGTCAGAGAAGCCAACCCAAAAAGGCTATAAACTGTATGATTCCAAATATATGACATTCTGGAAAAATGCAAATAAATTCTGCACAACTATGGGGCTTCTGGCTAAGATGGCAGCATAAGTAAACACAGTACTTGAAACCTCCACAATGACATCAAAATTACAACTAAACTACAGAAGAGACTGGTAGGAGTGGAGACACATAATGGGTTGATTTCACACACACGTGTGGTAGTTAAAAATTGGGAAGGGTATCTCAGCTGTGGGGTTCCTGCCTGAAGAGCCAGAGATCCCAGCTCCATACCAGGGCCCCCAGCCCAGGGTTCTAGTGCAGGAATAAGAAGTCCCCATAACTTCTGGCTGTGAAAACTAATGGGGACTGTGGCTGAGTGAGATGGAGGCTGCTGGAACCCCAGACATTCCTCTTAAAGGGCCCAACCACTGACGTCCCTTCACTCACTTGCTTGGAGCTCCAGTGCTGGGGCAGCAAAGGCACCAGGGACATACACAGAGGAACTGCATTGTTTGGTATCAGGGTGAGAGCTGAAGAGGCAGTTTTCTCCCAGACAGAGTTGTTGGCAGAGGCTATTATTCTTTTGCTGAGCCCTCTCACAACAGAGCTGGAAGGCAGGCACCATGTCTCAGTCTCCATCAATCTGGCTAATACGGTTGGTGCTGCCCTGATGATTCCCTGAGACCCTGCCCCACCCAACTTGCCAGCCTACACAACACCAGTGGCTTTTCCATACAAACAGCTTGTCTTGGCTCATCTGCTGACTTTCCTAAAGTCTCTCTAACAAGCAGCATCTGGCCTCTGTATACTATACCTCTTATTAAGTGACTCCAGACCCAGCACTAGTGTCAGCAGGCCTTGGTTTGCAGCTTGGCCTTTCCCTGTTACCTCCAAGCCCAGCACAAACAGCAGTCCAATTTGTAGCTCAGTCTGGGTGGCCCTGGGTAGGGCACAGGAGGCAGCTGATCTTTGCCTGCACCTCACAGGAGGCCCCAGAGCCAATGCACCTGGTGGACAGCTTCAGACCAACCAATTTCATGAACTCAAGGGGTAGACTTGGTGGGTACCTGAGCCCTTGTGAAGTAAGTTCTATTCCATGGGGTCCAGCCCCTGCATAACAATCCTCCATGGTGGTCACAGCCAGTCCCTGAAGCTGACTGGCTGTGGAGTAAATCCCTCCCATTGATCTGCCAAGAGTAGTAAAGACTCAACTATGACAGGAAAGTCCACACAGCCCATGTGGGTGGCACACCTCAAGTACCCAGCTTGGATGAAAGGAGAGGCTGTGCCACTGGGCCCTACAGGACATCCACTATATAAGGCCACTCTACCAAGACCTGAAGACCTAGCAGTTCTACCAAATATATAGAAACAAACACAGGGAGGCTGCCAAAATGAGGACACAAATAAACATGTCCCAAGTGAAAGAACAGAACCAAACTCCAGAAAATGAACCAAGCAAAATGGAGACAAGGAATCTACCAGATGCAGAGTTCAAAACAATGATCATAAAGATGCTCAACGAACTTAGGGAAAGGATAGAGAAGCTGAGAACTTCAACAAGGAGATAGGAAATGTAAAAATGGAGATAGAAAACATAAAAAGAACAAGTCAGCAATGAAGAATATACTAAATGAAATGAAGAGTAATTTACAGGGTCCCTGACTGAAGAGGCTCAGTGGGTTGGGCATCATCTCATAAACTGAAAGGCTGCTAGTTCAATTCTCAGTCAGGGCAAATGCTTGGGTAGCAGCCCAGTTCTCAGTTGAGGGTGTGTGAGGTGATTGATTGATGTTTCTCTCACACATTGATGTTTCTCTCCTTCTCTCTTTCCCTCCCTTTCATTCTCTCTAAAAATAAATAAATAAATCTTAAAGAAAAAATCATTTATAAGGAGTCAACAGTAGAGTAGACAAAGCCAAATTACTAATCAGATTAGTAATTTGGAATTAAAGAAGTAAAAGACACCTAATCAGAACAGCAATAAGAAAAAAGAATCCAAAAAAATGAGAATAAGGTGCCTGTGGGACAACTTCAAGCATGCCAACATTCTCAACACAGGTGTGCCAGGAGAAGAGAGAGAGCAAGAAGTTGAAAACCTATTTGAAAAAATAATGACAGAAAACTTCCCTAACTGAATGAAGGAAATAGATATACAAGGCCAAAAAGTTCAGATAATCCCAAACAAGAGGAACTCAAAGAGGCCCACCCCAAGACACATCATAATTAAAATGTGAAAGGGTATGACAAAGAGAAAATCAAAAAAGTAAAAATGGAATTGCTTTATGACCCAGTAATTCCACTTCTGGGAATATATGTGAAGATCTACTCTTACTGCAATTTTCTTTTTTTTTATCAATGATTTATTATTTATGCTATTACAGTTGTCTTAAACTTTTTCCCCTTTGCCTCCCTCCACTCAGACTGACCCCCACTTCCATAGTCAGTCCACACAACATTGTCCATGTCCATGGGTCTTTCATATGAGGTCTGTCCAGAAAGTATTCAGCCATGTACTATGAAAAACAGAGACATTTATTGAAGAAGATACAATACAAGATACAAGAAACATTGTACATAGGACAATGATGCCTCAGTCCCCTTCAAAGTAGGCATCTTAGGACCTCACACAGTTCTCCCAAACCATCAGCTATCCTATTGTAGTTCCTGAAATTCATTGACAGGCTGAATGTCTTCCCTGTCAAAGGTGATTTTAGTTTTGGGAAATGCCAGAAGTCGCGGGGTGCCAAATTTGGGCTGTAGCAGGGCTGAGTCACCTGGGTGATTTGATGTTTCACCAAAAAATTCAGCATGAGATGTGATGCATGAGCAGGCACATTATTGTGATGAAGTTGCCAATTACCAGTTGCCCACAGCCACGGCCTTCTGAATCATCTGAATAGTTTCTGCAGAGGAATGTTTGTGCTTGATGCAATATGTGATGCATATCCATTGCTGTACTCACTCAGTCATTTTGAATGCGATGGCCACATCAATATCACAGCTAAAATATAGAACAACCATCACTCACGAACGTCAAAAATCGAGCTGAATGAAAGTCTGACAAGTATGAAATTAAAGAAACCACATCCATCCAGACTGGTAGGAGGAGTGCAGAAGCAGAATGGGTAGGTCCTACAACCATGTGTATAAAAATTTGGAAGGCATATCTTGGGAGCAAGGAGTTCCAAACCCACACCAGGCCCCCCAGCCCATGATTCCAGTGCCAGGAAGATAAATCCCTATAATTTCTGGCAGCAAAAAACCAGTGGGGATTGAGTCAGGGGGAAGAAACTGCTGGAGCGACAAGCAGTTCCTCTTAAAGAACCCACACATGGACTCACTTACTCAGACTCAGTCTCTCTGAGCTCTGGCACTGGGGTAGCAGCTTGAAAGGTACCGGTGGCATACAGGGAGAAACCGATGTCTGGATTCATGGTGAGCAGAGGCCATTGTCCCTTTGCTAAACCCTCTCCCCACAGAGCAGGTAAGCCAGTGCCATATTTGAGATTCCAACAACCTGGCTAACAGTGTTTGATGCCCTCCCCACACCCGCCTTGAGATTCCCAGAGGCTCTGCCCCACCCAATTTACAGGCACACCCAAGCTGCTTTTCCAGAAGAATGGCTGGTCTTAGCTTCTAAATTCCATCAAACAAGCAACATTTGGCTTCAGTGGCCCTAGTGGCAGCCAGATTAGATTCACAGCTTGGCTTCACATGTGAATCTCCAAGCCCAGCACAAGCAGCAGCCATCTCAGATTGCTTTACAGACCAGGCGGGATGCCTGGGAAAAACACAGGAAGGGGCTGACCCTCAGGGAAATCCAAGGGCCAGCATACCGAATGGACAGGTACAGACCACGTTGAAGCACCATCACCCTGCCCCTGCACAACTTTTCCTCCACGGATGGTGGAGGTTGGTGGTCAGTGGTCACAGCCAGTCCTTGCAGCTGACTGGCCTCCCATTGACCTACCAATAGCAACCAAGGCTCAACTACAAGAGGAGAGTGTACTCGGACCACATGAAGGACACACCTCAAGTACCCAGCTTAAGTGATAGGGGAGGCTATGCTACTGGACCCTACAGGATACTTGCTACATTAGGCCACATTACCAAGACATGGAGTCAAAGCAGCTCTACCTAATACATAGAAATGAACACAGGGAGGCTGCCAAAATGAGGGAACAAAGAAACATGGTCTGAATGAAAGAAAGATCAAAACTCCAAAAAAAGAACTAAACAAAATGGAGATAAGCAATCTATCAGATGCAGAGTTCAAAACACTGGTTATAAGGATGCTCAAGGAAGTTAGTGCAGACCTCAGCAGCATAAAAAAGATCCACTCAGAAATGAATGATACACTAATTAAAATAAAGAACAATTTGCAGAGAAACAACAGTAGAGTCAATAAAGCTGAGAATCAAACCCAAGATCTGGAACATAAGGAAGTAAAAAACAACCATGCAGAACAAGAAGATGAAAAAATAATCCAAAAGTAACAAGGACAGTAGAAGCAGCCTCTGGGACAACATCAAGAGGTCCAACATTCTCATCATGTAGGGATGCCAGAAGGAGAAGTGAAAGAGGAAGAAACTGGAAACCTCTCTGAAAATATAGTGAAAGAAAACTTCTCTAATTTGGTGAAGGAAATAGGCATGCAAGTCCAGGAAGCACAGAGAGTCCCAATCACGATGGATGCAAAGAGGCCCACTTCAAGACGCGTCATTATTAAAATGCCAAAAGTTAAAGATAAAGAGAGAATGCTAAAAGCAGCAAAAGAAAAGTAGTTACCAGATGGTTTCCAGATGGGAGGAGGGAGGAGGAGAATGGGTGAAGATGTGAGGGAATTAAGAAGTACAAATAGGTAGTTATAGAATAGCCATGAGGAAATGCAGTAGCCAAAGAACTTATATTCATGACCCATGGACATGAACAACGGTGGGGGGATTGCCTGAGGGAATAGAGGGTGCTGGGTGGCAAGGAGCAAAGGGGGAAAAATCAGGACAACTGTAATAGCTATGGTCAATAAAATATAATTAAATAAAACTACTCTAAAAAATAAAGTCAGTTAAAAAAAAAAACAACCCAACAGAGAAAGAAAGAACACCTAAGCATCCAGAGAGAAAAAACAAATAACCAACAAAAGAACAATAATTACACTGACAGCAAACATCTTAAAACAACACATTTTTTAATATGAAAAAATATATATAAGAAATTTAAGGTTGGTCATTGCTGGGTTCCCTTCTGTTTGTTTTCATTAACATGCATGACAACTTTATTTTGTAAATAGGAGAAGGGATAGGCCAAGGTGAAGGAAGGAAGGAGAAAAGAAGTTTATTGAAGGAGGAAATGGTATTTGGATTTCAATAGTGATACTGGCTGTAGGAAGAAGGGATCTAGTAAGGCCACTGGTATCTACAGGGGGTAAGATCATTCCCACAAGTCTCTATGGACAGGGGACTACTGCGGACACTGTCAGTGATGACGCCGTTTGGAAAGGAGCTTAGAAGCTCTAGAGTATGTAGGTACATAATTTCATTTGGTCTCTGAGAAAAGCCATTCTCTAACTCTGTCAGGCAATGCCAACCACATTTCTAGATCTCTTGGTTAGTTTTATACTTCCTGATAGTTGTTGGTTGAAATCCTGCAGGCTCCCTCTGATTCCACCATTTCTTTTTGCTTGTGAGTATAGAAAGGCAGGCTAAGGTTTTGAACATTTTTATCTCCAGGCTGGACCTTTGTCAGGAATCCAAACTGCTAACTGAATACTGCCACTGAAACGCCATATAAGCACTTCAAACTTAATGTGCCCCCACATCAATCTCTTGTTTTAGTTTCTTCAATTTGTTTGTCTTCTAGTGTTTCCTGTCTCAGACCTTCCAGACTCTTAGAGTGAAAACTTGGAAGTACCTTTCTTTTCTCTCATAGCCCATGCCCAGTCCTTCAGGGAATCCTGTTTGCTCTACCTTTCGAAGTATATCCATCATCCAATCACTTATTCCCACTAGAACTACCATACAGGTCAAGTCTCCATCACATCTCACTTGGATTGCTGCAACAGCCTCCTTAACGACCACACTGCAGGAGCTCAATAGTTAGTGAATTAATAAATGAAGCAATGCACAGGTATGAGTTATATTGGCTCTTTGGGGGCTCATGTTTAAATTTGAGACCCCTTGCTATATTTTGGGGATAGAAGGGGGGGGCAGTATTTAAATAGTAAGTACGTGGGCCTATAGAGGAAAAAACAGGAGGAAAGTTGAAGCAAACATGAAAAAACACAGGAGAGCCCTGGCCGGGTAGCTCAGTTGGTTGGAGTGTCATCCCTGATATGTCAGGGATGTGGGCTCAACCCCATTAGGGCACATGCAAGAATCACCTATGAATGCATACAGGAGTGGAGTAACAGATCGATGTCTCTCTTTCTCTCCTCCCCTCCTTCCTCTCTCTCTCTTTAGAATCAATTTTTAAAAATTTAAAGGAAAAATGCAGGAGAGAGAAGTCAGTGGAGTTGGGACTCTGAGTCGCCTTGGGGATCAGCAAAAGTTACTGAGCGCCCTGTCCCTGTTGTGACTACCCCTCCTTTTTCTGCTACCCTGCTTCCCTCTGGTGATCAGTCCGACTCAGGGCCATATAAGGGGATCTCCGAGAAACCTGGACAGGTGAATGACCCCTGCTGAAGACCAGGTGAAGAGGGCAGTTTCCTGGTGAGCTTTCGGGCTGCATTCTCTAGAATGAGGGTAGTGAGTGGACTGGGCATGCTCTTTGAACTGGTGCTGGAGAGGAAAGGTAAGGAAGGCATATAGATATGGCCTGGCCTAAGATTTCTTCCTCTCCCCCTGGGCCACACCTTCCCCCCACCTTCTCCATCTCCCCATAGGAAAATACAGCAGCTGCTTCCAATAGCCTAGGTCCGCCTTCTATGAAAGTCCTTCCAAAAGTTCATGACTATTCCCCCGACACATTTTAGCTGTTCTTTCAGTAAGTACTGAGGCCTGGTTCCCTCCTCTTGGTCACTCAGGCACTCTTCTCCAGACTGGCTAAGGAAGTGTGGTTTGGGGGAAGTGCTTGGCTGGATCCCCTACATGTTGAGATCAATTTCCTCCTTCGGGTGTGTTTTAGCTTCCAACTGGGATCTTTGCCATAGTAATTATAACAACTACACTCTGCATAGTGGCTCTTAAAGCTATATAGGCACACAAATACAAAGGGATTATTTTTTTTAGAGAACTAGTTTTTAGAAAGATTTTATTTATTAGAGGGGGTGGGGGGAGAGAAACATCAATGTGTGGTTGCCTCTCACACCCTCCCCCGCCTTACTGGGGACCTGGCCTGCAACCCAGGCATGTGCCCTGACTGGGAATCGAACTGGTGATCCTTTGGTTTGCAGGCCAACACTCAATCCACTGAACCACACCAGTAAGGGCAAGACAGGAATTCTTAAGCCAAGTACTTATTAGAATCTCCACTCCCACCTGAGCCAAAAGCTTTGTACTTGCCTTCTCATAAGTGCTTAGTGAGAATTATTTAACCAGCTTGAATTCTTTCTATAACCACATAGAAACTGTATATCCTGAAGGAAAGAGAAGTTTTCCCCACCCCCACCCTACTCCTCCCCAAGCCTTCCCCATCCAGCCAGTAATACAATGTTACTCACCTGGAGTTGGAACTCTGAGGGCTGCTTTAGAGAAAAACCTAGAAGTTTGCCTTTATTTTTCCTAATCCCTCACCCCTCATCCCATCTATCAGCAAGGCCTACTGCCTCTCTAAAATATGCCCAAAATCCATCTTCTCTTTACTACTTTGTGACAATTGGGTTCATCCTGGACAACTGCAGTGGTCTGCTAAGTGATCTCCCTGCTTCTACTCATGTCCTGCTACAGATCACTGTCCTCACAGCAACCAGAGCCACCTTTCAAGGACAGGCCAGATTCCCTGCTCATCACCCTCCAAAGGCTGCCACTGAACTTTGGATACATTTCAAACTTCTGATCATGGTGCATGAGACTCTGCACAAAGTGGCTGCAGCCTTTCTCTGCAGTCACATGTCTTACTGCTCTCCCCCTCAGGCACGTGGCCGTGTCTGTTCTTTTGGTGTGCCAAGCTTGCTCCCATCTTAGAGCCATGGGATTGTTGTTGGTAATGCTTAAGATGCTATGTGAAGATTTCCTTGTGGCAAGCTCCTCAGTATTTAGGCCTCAGCTCAGAATTTTGCTCTGTAATGAAACCTTCCAAAGCTCAGTGGCTTCAAAACAGCAGTCATCTGTTTTGCTTATGTATCTGTAATTTGAGCAGGGCTTGATAGGAAGATGCATTTTTGCTCCCTGCAGCATCAACCGGTGCAAAACAACTGAGAACGGAGGATCTGCTTCCAAGGCAGCTCACTCCCATGGCTGGCAAGCTGGTGCTGACAGTCATCTATGAGCTAAGCCAGGGCTGAAGCCTGGGAGCCTTGGTTATTCGTGAAGCTGGGTTCCTAGGGAAATGTCCCCTAAGACTCAGGTGGAAGCTGTATTATCTTTCATTACATAGCCTCGGAAGTAACAAAGCATCAATTCCATTGTACTTTATTAGTTGTGTAAGTCAAAAGACCTGTCCAAGTTCAGGTGAAGAGAACATAGAATCTACCACTTGAAGGGGGAGGGGCAGGGTTCTGCAACAGCACACTAAAATGGATATACTGCTTTTCTGGACAATTCTGGGTAATATTGTTGCTACAGCTTCCTCTTCAGTGTGACCATCACTGACTGCCTTAAATAAATTAGGTGCTCTTCCCCACCCCCAAATAGTCATTCTTTATCATTTCAGCCTCTGGTTCCTTCACAGCACCTGTCATAGTCTTACGTTACCTTGTCCATTTATTTGTTCGATCAATTGTACAAGAATATAAGCTTGCTGAGAAGCCTTGCATAAAGTGAGGCCATGCAGGAGGCTGATGTACTAAATTCTGCAAGTTGCAGTCAGAGAGATGATTGCCATTTAAAGATATGTTAAGGGTGGAGACAATCATATTTGGTGATTGACTGGCTGTGGGGGACGAGGGAAGAAAGTAGGACACTGGGTTGCTGGTGCATCTCAGACCAAAGAATAGCATGGGACTGAGGGTATGCCTGGCTCAGGACTATCTGGCAGAGGCCAGGGTGAGACCTGCACCACAGGAGGGTCAGTGGTGTTGTGTGTGTGATGAGACTGGCTAGTTGCTCACCAAACACCTTCCCTGTTTTCCCCAGGCTTCCAGCCACATTTCCCAGCCCTCTTGTACTTAGGTAGGGGCCAGATGAAATTCTGGCCAAAGAAATGCAAGTGAAAGCTGATGTATACGACTTTCAGGGGTGGCCTGTTAAAAGCCAGCCTGCAGATCCTGCACACCCTCTTCCCCTTCCTTGTAGGAGGCGTGTTTGTGACGGCAGCATCACAGATGGGAGGGGCCCGGGCTCCTGCATCACCATGTGGAGGAGACAACACTTCCCTCCCAACCTTTTAGACTTCATGACACAGATTTTGGTTTAAGATTTTATTTATTTACCTTTAGAGAGAGGGGTAGGGAGGGAGAAAGAGAGGGAGAGAGACATCGATCGGTTGCCTCTCACACGTGCTCCAACTGGGGACTGGGCCCCGCAACTCAGGCATGTGCCCTGATCAGGCATGTGCCCTGATAACCTTCTCTTCGCAGGGATGACACTCAACCAACTGACCCACACTGGTCAGGGCATGACACAGACTTTTTAAAGAGACAAGTTATACACTGTCCCCACACTAAGGATTTGTCTCAATGTTTCATCACGTTATTGAACTTCTTCCTCTATTTCCTGCATTTCTTGCAAACTGAAAGTCAGCTCTATAGTTTGATTAGATTTGGGGTAACTATTCTGGTAAAAAGTATTTCAGAGGTGATGTTGTACTTCATGTAGCCTCTTACCAGGAGGGAGATCAACAGCAGGCAGTTCCACCGTTGGTGATCTTATGGTTGAAGACAGAGTTCAGACGGTAGTTGCCAGATCTCTCCATTGTAAAGGCACTTCCCCCTTTTGCAAGTAGAATGTAAACTACGGGGTAACCCTTGGTCACCATTTTAACATCCTGTTCCTGAACAACATTTCACCTAATGTTTTTAGCATTCATTGTGGTCCCACCTCTCAGTTATTTACATTTATTATTTTTCCAACATTTATTGAGCAACTTATTGTATACTGGGCACTCTTCTGAGAGTTTCACCTATACTTTCTCCTTTAATCATCACAGTAACCTTAAGAGATAATTTTGTTTTCCCCATTTGATGAGGAAATTCAGGCATAAAGAAGGTGTATTAGTTTTTTATTGCTGTTATAACAAAACACCACAAACTTAGTGGCTTAAAGCAACATAAACTTATTATCTCATAGTTCTAGAGGCTGGAGGTTCGAAATGGGCCTCTCTGGACTGAAATCAAGCAGTGATCGAGGCTCGTTCCTTTGGGAGCTCTACAGAAAAAACTGTTTCCTTGCATTTTCCAGCTTTTAGAGGCTGCCTGCATTCTTGGGCTCATGGTCGCCTTCAAGGGTCCAAGTCAGTAATGACGGTTCGAGTTCTCATGTACCATCACTCTGACCCTTGCTCTGAGGTCACATCTCCTTCTCTGACTCTAACTGAACAAATCTCTCTTCCTCCTCCCTGATCCTCTAGTAAGGACCCTTGTGATTCTATTAGGTTACCTGGATAACCCAGAACAATCTCCCTACCTGAAGGTCAGCTCATTAGCCACCTTAATACGATCAGCAACCTTAATTCTCCTTTGTTGTATAACCTCATATCTTCACAGGTTCTGGAGGTTAGGACAAGGACATCTTTGGAGGGGTCCTTATTCTTTCTGCCTACCACAGAAGGGAACCTGCCTCGATCACACAGCCAGTCAGTGGCAGAGCTGGGATTTGGGCTCTGGAAGTCTGGTGCCAGGGCCCACATTTTTGATCCTTACACTACGCTTCTTCTACAAACGCACTAAGTCGTGGGGTTGAGACAGCTTATCAGACTGGAATGAAACATCCCTCCAGCTTCCCTTTTCCCCTGATTTCATAAAGTATGAAGTTCTCTATTACAATTTGGCTTCTCACACTATGCTAGTGTCTAGATATAGAATCTGGAGCTAGCTGTCTTGGGTTCAAATCCCAGTTAGGCCATTTACTTGCTACATGGTTTGAGCAAGTTATTACAATTCTCTGTGTCTCAGTTTCCATAATGTAATGTGAGGAAATAATAGTATTTACCCCATAAGGATGGTTTTTAATCATTGAAATGCTCACATAGCAAATGTTATGTATTAGCCAGGATTGTTATTAGTAGGTATTTCTGTGTATTCATAAGGGATCACCTGGCCAGTTGGCTTTCTGGCCTCATCTTCCATTTATCATCACCAAGTGAAGCTGTCACACAGGGAACAGTCCTGCCACAAAGAACACAAAATTTCAATAGGAGACAAAAATGGTCTATTACAGTGAACACCAGTGCTGGGATAAAGATCCAGTGTCAAATTTTCTTATGTACCAGGATATTTCTTACTTTATTCATGTACCAGAATCAACTTGATCTTTTTTTTAAAGATTCTGTTAACTTTTATAGCATTATGAAGAGAATGTTGACATCTGTGCAGCATTGGTGTTTGTCATCTTTAAAACATTTTTAAATAGACTATTTTTTCAGAGTAGTTTTAGACTTATATAAAGACTTCCCATGTACCCCACTCCCCATTTCCTCTCTATTATTATCTTAGGTTAGTATAGTACATTTGTTCCAATTGCTGAACTAATATTTATAAATAATTATTAACTAAGGTCCATGCTTTATCCAGATATCCTTAATTTTTACCGAATGTCCTTTTTCTGGTCCAGGATCCCATTTGGGAGACCACTACCATATTACATTGAGGTGCCATGACTCCTTAGGATCTTCTCTGCTGTGAGAGGTTGTCAGACTTTCCTTGGGTTTGATGGCTCAAGGAAACAGTCTTAACAATGTGCATGGAAGCGGGGAAACTAAAAGTATTTGATGAAGTTCACTAATGACTACCATACAATAATCCAGTATTTTTCTTTTGATGCCAGGAAGCTCAGAACTAAGTTTTATACACAATGGCAATAGCTGAGGTTAGACACCAAGAAATTTACATTGAAAAGACCTGGCAAGAGCCCTGGCTGGTGTGGCTCAGTGGATTGAGTGTTGGTCTGTGAACCAAAGGGTCCCCAGTCCAATTCCCAGTCAGGGCTTGTGCCTGGGTTGTGGGTCAGGTCACCAGTAGGGGGCGCATGAGAGGCAACCACACATTGCTGTTTCTCTCCCTCTCTTTCTCCTTCCCTTCCCCTCTGTCTAAAAATAAATAAATAAAGTCTTAAAAAACAAAACTGGCAGGGAAAATGAGGTTGGGAGAGCTTCAGGCTGTGTCATAGGTCTCACCTGTGTGGAGGAGAGGGGAGGAAGGAAAGTTCTAAGAAAGTTTTGGCTATGCCGAAGGAGTCCTTGAGCCAAAATTGCCTGTCAGAGGAGTCCCAATCTCTTGCCTTAGTGACCCTGTTGAGCTCAGCTGCCTGTGGGAGGTTGTGATGGTCAGATACTCCCGCAGATGAAGATCTGAGGGGCATGTTCTTGTGGCTACTTCAGTTCATCCCCTTGCACTGCACAAATGCGCTTTTCCATACAGGGCCAGGGAGCAGCTCCTCCATGGATCCTGAACACCTCTCTTTCTGAGGGGAAACAGGAAAGGAGGTTTTTGGACAGCTACAGCCCCCATTGCTACAGCTGATCTCTGGGTTACAACTGGCACTACCTTCTCCCTCCTTTACTACTTACTCTGAATGCCCCTCATGGATTACCTCTGCAAGTTGTAGCTTGCCTGGTGTTTTGATCATATCTGTTTCAGCTCTACCTCTTTCTGGTCAAGGTAAATTATTCTTGTACCCTGACCAGGGACTGAACCTCCAACCCAGGCATGTGCCCCGACCATGAATTGAACCAGCAACCTTTCGCTTTGTGGGACAATGCCCAACCAACTGAGCCACACCAGTCAGGGCACCCAGAGCCAATTATTCTTGCCTCCTGTCATCAATAGGACCTTGGTGAGGAACTGTGGCTTGTAGTTCAATGGGACTCTTGCGGTATCGCCTGGCAAGAGTTCAGCCCCCTTGGGGACCAGAACCCCCAGCACTGCAGAAGTCAGTTGCAGACACTGGAAACACAAAAGTGGATCATGGGAGCAATGGTAAATGGGCCTGCTGCCCCCTTGGTTCCCAGACCCAAGCTGACTTCCTGGACCCCTGAAGATCCCCTTCTTCTCTGGCTTAGCTGACCCATAGCTGGGCTTAGCTGGGCCTGTTGTCTTTTGGCAATCAGCACCCCAGTCTCACTTTGCAGTTCTCCGTCTCTTAACTCAGTCTCTGGCTTGAATTAGTTTTGTCTCCTCCAGTTGCTTCTAAGCTCCTGTCACCAGGTCCCTGGCTTCCTACTTTGGGAAGTCTCGTTGATGCTTCAGGGCCAGGGCCCACCTAGCAGGCGCTCAGGAAGTTCAGACCAGCACCTGTCTAAGACCGTAAGTCTAGTGTTATCAAATGCTTCCACAGGTCTTTGCTGAGACAAAATGTCCTGAGACAATACACAAGAATAGGCAGACTTTGGGGGAGGGACCCTCGTGAGTGAGCTTATCCATCTGTCTAATCTTGTTCTGCTAATGCTTTGGTTAGACTGTGGTATTTTGATAGGGTTTACTGAGAGCCCTGCCAGGGCTGGCTGTTTCATTTGTTGTTTGTTTTGAATGGGTAATTATTCACAAGGTTCAAAATTCGAAGGACATAAAACAGTATTCAATGAAATATTTTCCTCCTACCTCTATTTTCCAGCCGCCCAAGTTCCCCTTTTTAGGCACCAAGAATTTTGTTAGTTTTTCCAGATATCGTAACACACCTTTATGTTTGTTCATCCAGATGGTCACATACCGTACACATGTCCTGCACCTTGTGTTTGGTTTTAAAAAACCTATCAGTGTATCTTAGAGGTCATTTTAAATCAATACCTAAAGACAGTCCACACTGTACTTTGACTAACGCTTTGTTGTGTGTGTGTATGGATGTATCGTAATTTATTTAACCAGTGTACCAATGGATGGCCATTTTGTCTTTTCCTAATTGTTGAGACTACACTGTTGTGGGGAATAACTGTGTGCATCCAGGTGTGTGAGAACATCTGTAGAATAATTCTGTAGCAGAACAGCTGGATCGAAGCCTATTTACGTTTGCCTTTAAGAGACAGCTGTCAAATCGCCTTCCATATGGGACAAATTAGCCTTCTGCCCTCAGCGTCCCTGTTTCCCCAGAGTTTTGCCAATGCAAGTTGTTAACAAACCTTTTAATCTTTGCCAATACAAAAGGATAAAACTAGTAGCTCAATGCTTTAATTTGTATTAACATTAGCCATGTGAAGTTGCTGTTTTCTTAGATAAACTTACTTGTTGAATATCAACAACTTTATATGGTTTTATTTCTCTCATTGTGAGACTGAGAATTTTTAAGAGTCATTTAAGAGCTTTCTTTTCAGAGCTTTTGCTGTTTTTTTAATTTGGGGTTTAGTCTTTGTTGATTTATAGGAGAAATTAAGCTCTTATTCTGTTAAATGAATTGAAAAACGTTTTCCCAGTTTGTTGTCTTCTGAATTTGCTTACAGTGATTTCTATAATCAAGTATTTTAAAAAAATTTTGTTTAGTTGAATTTACCAGTCTTATTTTATGGCTTCTGGATTTAGGCCATAGGTAGAAATGCCTTCTTTTTTTTTTTTTTTACCCCCTCCAGGGTTATATAGGAATTTTGTTGTGATTTCTTCTCATGCTAGGACAGGTATAATGGGTGAGGTCAGCTCTGCTATCAGCCATTTCGGGAATGGGCTGCTCTGGGACTGCAAACCTCAGCAGCAAGGGATCTGCCTCTCTTCCTTTAAACTCCACAGACTTTAGGATATCAAGGGGGGAGCTTTGGTATTTGAGATAAGTGTGATCCTCTGCCTAAAGATGGTCTAGGGGCCAAGATATTTAGGAACCAGATAAGAAGCCTCACAAGATAAGTGTGATGGGAGAAAACCAGGAATCCCATGGGCTCACCTAGCCAGGAGATAATCAGTACCTCCCGCTAGGCCACCTCCAAACTCTTGTGTCCTTAGTCTTCCAGAACGCGCTCCTGCCACTCTGCCTGCAGCACTAGTGGGGACGGAGCCACGGGAGCCGGGGTCCTGCAAGCCCAGCAGTCTTGCAGGCCCGAGGAGCTCACCCTCCTGCACTGGGACTTGGCCTCACTCCAAGGCTTTGCTCTGTCACATTCTGTCCTTCCTGTTTGTTGTGAGCTTCAGAGGAGACCGTCCCCTCACCACCTCTTTGGCTGTGTGCTCAGTAAAGCTTGTCATGCTCTGTACTGTATTGGGCACTGAGGTGGAGAGAAGAACAAAGCAAAGTCCAATGGGTCCTGCCTACAGGAGCTCACGGCTGTGAGAGTACACCCCCTCCTGGGGGCCCCGGAGCAGCACCCCTCCTCTCAAATTCTTCAGGACACTTATTGTGAAGGCCCATGGTTTTCTTCCTCTTTTTTTTTAATAATTGAGGAATATTTTACATACAATAAAATACACAAATCTTGAGTTTTCTGACTTTTGGTGATAGATATACCTTTATAACCAAAATGTTTCAGTCACCACAGAAAATTCCCTGGTGACCCCTAGGTGTTAGGTATTATTATTATTAGCTTAATTTCACAAGATGTGAAAGCTTGAGCACACAGGTAAATATTTCCAGGGTCCTAGAGCTGATAAGGGATGAGGCTGGTTAATACTCAGTTAATTTAGCTCCTGACCACCAAACCCAAATGCCTGGTCTGGAGTCCCAGACTGAGGCTTTGGTTCAAAGGGTGACCACTTTTAAACTGTGGGCTGTTCCATTCTCTGGTTCCACCAGAGTTAGTGTAAAGGCCCTTTTTCCTTCCAAGGAAGTCTCTTTGATTTCCAGATCCTTACTGTAGGGGATATGGGAATGAAATACACCCAGAAAAAAGTCCAGCACAGAGCAGGTAGGCACCTGAGGACTGCCGACTAAAGGGATGGCTGAGTGCATGGGTGGATAAAGGGGGACAGACAGGTGTGAAGAGAGGGCACGTAGGCTGCATCAGAGAGGCCATCGCTCAGTGTGGTATCTTGTCTTAAAAATTCACTCAGCCCTGACCAGTGTGACTCAGTTGGTTGGGCATTGTCCCACAAAGTGAAAGGTCACCGGTTCGATTCCCAGTCACAGCATATGCCTGGGTTGTGGGTTCAGAGTGTGTACGAGAGGCAACCTGATCTCATTGACTTCTCTCCCTGTCTTTCTCCCTCCTTTCCCCTCTCTCTAAAAATAAATAAATAAAATCTTCTTTAAAAAATGCATTCATTTAATACAAGTATGAAGTGTTCCTTGTTTTTGCTCTTATATCAGATAGCTTCTAGGCTGCCCTCACCCCTTCCTTCAGGCATCTGCTGAAGTATATCCCTCTGATAAGAGAGGCCCTACCTGACACCCTGTATAACATAAGAACTCTACTTTGTTTTGGTCCATACCATCTATCCCCTATGATATCTAGTTACTGTTTTTCACTACTTCTATTTTGTTTATTTCCTATCTCCCTTGTTTCCCTCACTGCCCCCACAACACAATATAAATCTCGGATTAAAGACTTGAATTGTAAGACCTGAAACCATAAAACTCCTAGAAGAAAACAGGTGATAGAGCCTTTGATAGTCAGCCTGAGGACTGCTGGCTAAAGGGATGGCTGAGTGCATGGGTGGATAAAGGGGGACAGACAGGTGTGAAGAGAGGGCACGTAGGAGCCCAGCAGTCTTGCAGGCCCGAGATATTTGTAATATCTGTTTGGATGTCTTCTTGGTCAAGGGAAATAAAATAAAATATAAATAAATGGGACTACATCAAACTACAAAGTTTTTGCATAGTGAAGGAACCATCAACAAAATGAAAAGGTAGCCTACTGACTGAGGGAAGATATTCACCAATGACACATCCAATAAGCGGCTAATATCCAAGATATATAAGGAACTGATGCAACTTAACACCAAACAAACAATTCAATTAAAAAACGGCCAGTGGACCTGAATAGACAGTTCTCCAAAGAGGATATACAGATGGCCAACAGACATGAAAAGATGCTCAACATCACTAATCATCAGAGAACTGCAAATTAAAACCGTAATGAGATATTATTGATGCCTCACACCTGTCAGAATCAATAGGCTATCATCAATAAATCAACAAGTAAGTTTTGGCAAGGATATAGAGAAAAGGAAACCCTCATATACTATTGATGGGATTGTAAATTAGTGCAGCTGCTATGGGAAACAGTATGGAGGTTCTTCAAAGAATTAAAAAAAAAACTGTTATACCATCCAGCAATTTCACTTCTGGGCATTTGTTCAAAGAAAACAAAAACACTCATTAAAAAAGATACGAAGTCTGTCCAGAAAGTATCCAGCTATAGACTACCAAAAATAAAGACATTTATTAAAGAAGATACAAGAAATATTGTACATAGGACAATGACACCTCAGTCCCCTTCAAAGTAGGCACCTTGGGATCTCACACAGTTCTCCCAGTTGCCATCAGCTGCCCTGTCTTATTTCCCTGAATCTCATCAAGTCTGAAATCTCTCCTTTTCAAAGGTGATTTTAGTTTTGGAAAAAAACAGAAGCCACAGGGTGCCAAATCTTGGCTGTGGGGGGCTGAGTCACCTGGGTGATTTGATGTTTCACCAAAAAACTGCAGGACACATGATGCCTGAGCAGGCACATGGGCTTGATAAAGCTGCCAATCACCAGTTGCCCATAGCTACTGCCTTCTGAATCATCTGAATAGTTTCCATGAAGGAATGTTCAAGCTTGATGCAAAATTTCATGCAGATTCATTGTTCTACTCACTCAGTCATTTTGAATGCAACAGTCACACAGTACATGTGCCCACTCAACAGCATCTACCACCCCCACTGACTAGTACAGTGAAGTCATCATTGTTCACACAATTGCATTCCAGTCCAGTCTCCTTGGCTGACAAGTTATATTGATGTGGCACAAACCATTTTCATGATCTTAACAATAGTTGGACTTTTTCAGGACAGACTTCATATGCACCCCTATGTTCATTGCAGCATTACTAGTAATAGCCAAGATATGGAAGCAAGCTAGATGTCCATCAGTAGATGAATGGATGAAGAAGATGTGGTATATACATACAAATGGAACATTATTCAGAAATAAAAAAGAATGAAAGCTTGCCATTTGCGACAACATGGATGGACTCAGAGGATATTATGCTAAGTGAAATAAGTCAGACAGATAAAGACAAATACCACATGATTTAACTTATATGTGGAATCTAAAAAGACAAGATGAATGAATAAACAAAACAGAAACAGACCCATATATATAGAAAACAAGCTGACAGTCGCTAAAGGGGAGGCAGGTGGAGAAAGTAGGGAAAATAAATAAATAATAAAATAAAATGAATATCCCTGGTTGGTGTGGCTCAGTGGACTGAGTGCCAGCCTAGGAACCGAAAGGTCGCTGGTTTGATTCCCAGTTGGGGCACATGCCTGGCTTGCTGGCCAGGTCCCCAGCTGGGGGTGTGTGAGAGGCAACCAATCGATGTATCTCTCACACATTGATGTTTCTCTCCCCCTCTTTCTTGCACCCTTCCCCTCTCTCTAAAAATAAATAAATAAATAAAATCTTTAAAGAAAAAATGAATACATACACTAATGAAAAAATTTAATAGAGAATAAATAGGAGAAAGAATAGACTATTATATTGAGGAAAATGAGCACAGTATTGTCAACTCTACAGAAGCATTAAATTGGAATACAATTTAGTCCTAAGCGGGAAAAAAAATTATGTACACAATCCATTGAGTTTGACAGTTGTACACACCTGCAAAACCTCTGCCACAATAAAGATATTGGATATTTCTGTCATTCCACAGGTTCCCTTGTGCCCCTTTACAACCCATACCTCCCAGGCAACCAATGCTCTGCTTTCTGTCATTCTAGATTTCTGCTCTTTAAAAAAAGAAAAAAAATGCCCTGGCTGGAGTAGCTCAGTGGATTGAGTGCGGGCTGCGAACCAGGCATCGCAGGTTCGACCCAGTCAGGGCACATGCCTAGGTTGCAGGCCATGTCCCCCAGCAACCACACATTGATGTTTATCTCTCTCTCTCTCTCCCTTCCCTCTCTAAAAATAAATAAATAAATAAAATCTTTAAGAAAAAAAAAAGAAAAAAATAATATAAATCTCACCAGCGCAGAGGCTTCGTTTTGTTCACCAATCTCTCCCCAGTGCCAAAGACATTTCCTGGCCTTAGCAGGTGCTCCATCAATATTTGGTGACTAGAGGATGGGTTAAAAAGTTAAGGGATTTAACAAAACAAAACAAAACTCTACCAGAGGGAAAGGGGGTGGGGGAGGTTGAAGAGGGTGAAAGGGGGATAAATGGTGATGGAAGGAGACTTGACTTGGGATGGTGAACACACAATACAATACACAGATGATGTATCACTGGTATATTGTAGAATTGTACACCTGAAACCCATATAATTTTATTAACGAATGTCACACCCACAAATTCGATGAAAATGTATTTTAAAAATTGTTGACTATGGCGCCTATTTATTTATTCACCTTCCAAGGAGCTGGGCGGGGGGCGGGTAGCAGCTGCCAGGAAAGAGAACGCGCCCAGGTGTAGGAGCCAGGAGGGTCTCTCCCTCCTCTAGGCTTCAGGTCACTTGGCCTAAATCTAAACAGATAGTGAGCGGTCTCACGCGGCGCGGCCGGCCCGCCCCACAGCGACCTCTGGCGAGCCTCGTGCTTCCCTGCGGCCGAGTCGGCGCCGCGCTGGCGGGCCCTTCCTCCTGCGGGCGCTGGGAACCCTGGCAGCTCCAGCTCGTTGGTTTCCTCCGGACTCGGGCGCACTTCTGCTTTTGCCGGGAGAGGGAAGAGGAAGGAGCGTTGGGGGAGGGCGGAGCGGAGGGCAAGGTTGTCTGGGAAGGGAGAAAAAGGTCGGGGTTCTGGAGCCTTCTCCTACAAGTCACGATTTTTCCAGTGCGAGGTCCGCTCATTTTTGGACAGTCTTGCTTTCTTTTCCCCGGCCCAGCCCCGGTGTCTCCTTACGCCCTTTCGGGCTGCGAGGTCGTAAGGAGGCGTGGGCCGTGCCAACGTCCTCCCTGAAGCCCGTCGTCCCTTGGGCCATCTACTAGCAATTTGGGGGTCAAAGCAGCCGGTACCTCTCTGTTGGGGCCGCGGGCGCTAGGCTCATCCCCTTGGGCACGATGTGGATGGACGCCCTGCCCTAGGACCTGCTCCCCGGGGACCTGCCCCGAGGGAAAAGCTGGCGGCCTCGCGAGCTGGAGTCAGGGCTCCCCCTGGCGGTCTCGGCAAGTAGCCCAGACGTTCTTCAGGTGTTGGGACCTTCCCTGGCCCTGCCGTTAATGCAACACCCTGGCCCACTTCACTTACCAGTTGGTGCCCTTTATCATCGAAAATATGCCAGATGAAATGGAATCAGGTTTTGCAAAGTTGAGGAATGATGAAAACAGGATGCTTCTTCTTGGTATTAGATCTCAAATTTCCCGTTTTCGTGGATGGTGTAAGGTCTCCAAGTGGTCCTCATGTCTTTCTAATCCCCCACCCCATCTATATTGTTCTTTTTATTCTGGTTTTGATAAGGCATGTTGTGTGATTATAAAAGGAATGCTTAGTCACTTTTTTTAAGGGAGAAAATATTTATAGTTTCTGTTGGAAGTCCTCCTCTTCACTGGAACATAGGTCTGTGCTCCTTGGAAGTGCAGATTTCCTGGTTCTTTTTCTTTGATCCTGGCAGGACCATGGCCAAGTCCATTCCCTTCCTCATGTTGGAGGGCTGGCCCATCCACCTCCAGATCTGGATCCACGCTGGAGGCAGCTCTTGAACTTGTAAAATCTGGAGGTCAAGAGGAAGCAAGGAGCATCCCTCCCCCTACCTAAGGTTACTCACTTTTCTTGTTGCATACCTTGATTAGAATTTTTTTGTCCTTGTTAAGTTCTTGCCCACTCAAAGACCATTTTATTTTATTGTGGGAGATTTACCTCGATGTATTAGTAGTCCCTCTTACCATAGGTGAGCCCTTTTCTCAGTTGATCCAACCTTACAAAGGGCCACATCAATGATGAACCAGCATCCCAGGCCTGTGTGCCAGAAAACAAGGTTTGTGGTTTACTCCTTCAGTTTAGTCAGGGGTGTACAGTCCCTGATGTCCAGGTTCCAGTAGAAGCAAAGTTAGTGTGTCCTCATTTCTACCTTAATTAGAACAAAATTGTATTTATTTGCTCCTAATAAATACCTGCAAATACCCGGTTCAACTATTCTGCCTATAATGCTCCAAAACATAGACATCCTCTTCAAAGAGCTGATGATCTGTGTGTGTCATGTGGTTTATTCAGGCAGCCCAGGGATGGACAGAGTGAGAACAAGTTTGGGTGCAGAAGCTGAGGTTCCCAGAGATTCTCGCTCATATGAAGCCCCAGGCCATTGTCTGGTGTGGTGGTTCTTAGGCTTTTGGAGTTCATGAAGCCATGAAGTAGCCCCCACAGTCAATGGGAAAACAACATACTTATCAATAGTTACTTTGAAACATCAGAACATTAGCAAAACCACATTCTGTGATCAGTTCAGAAAAGAGGGGACATTTTAACACCAAGAGTCTCAAAATGTTTTCTCATTTCACTAAGGACTAGTGGAAGAGGAAGTGGGTCCCAGAGAGCATATGGGAGCCCTGGCTGATTCCCTTAACAGGGTACTGGCTGCCACAAGCATCCTGAGGCCTTTATGAACAAGGGTGGACGTCCATTCAGGGGGTAAGTCTCTGAAAACACAGACTTTGCAGTATCAAGCTCATTTTGCTTGCCCAGTCTGTGGCTGGTTATAATCTCTAGACTATGGGACCTTTGGGACAGGTCTCTGTCATTGCAGTCTCCATACTGTTTGGAGGTTCTGACTGCCCACTGAATAGCTAGCTAGCTGGCTAAAGATCTAACCTTGTTAGATCTGCTGCTGGCTGCCCGGCATGTTGCCCGGCATGGTGCCCAGCATTCAGCAGTTGTTCACCAAATTCTTATTGCCTGAATGAATTATACTTAACTTCACTCTTTTGTATTTCCACTTAAATCATTAAGGAAGTACTCACTGTAAGCTACTTCAGAATGAGAGGGAAATTGCTAATTACATGCTGAGAGATAAAATATATTTGCTAGTTTCCTCTCAGGCTATTTTATTGCTACTTTATTTCCTTTTGGTTGTGTATGTTCTGTAGGGCAATCCACACTCTGCAAAGGAGAAGTACTCATGCCTTTCCCCACCTTGCCTCCTAGAACAGGGGTTCTCTCAGCCTTATTCACCCTAGAATCACTTGGGGGAGGTTACAGTCCTGATGCTGAGGGCACTGCCTCTGGGAGTAGGGTCTGAATACTTGTTTTTGTTTGTTTTTTAAATCTGTTTTCCCCCATGATTCTAATGTGCATCAGCGACCAAGAACCTGTATCCTAGAAGCACCTTTTTTTGCTATAGCAACTGAGCAAGAGGAAGTAGTGAGGCAGGGGAAAGTCATGAACAGGAGGGGAGAGACTGAGGTTCTAGGTGTGGTTCACGACTCTCTGTGGGCTTAAGCCCTTGGTTTTGTCTTCCATGGGGATGATAATGGCTGTCTCATATGGTGTTGCTGAGATTATCTGAGTGGTACCTGGCACAAAGCAAGCAAGGGCTTGTGATGGTTATTTTTATTTTTAAAGTTTCTATTTATTTATTTTTAGAAAGAGGAGAAGGGAGGGAGAAAGAGAGGAACATCAATGTGTGGTTGCCTCCTGCAAGCCCCCTATTGGGGACCTGGCCCACAACCTAGGCATGTGCCCTGACTGGGAATTGAACTGGCGACACTTTGGTTTGCAGTCTGGTGCTCAATCCACTGAGCCACACCAGTCTTGGCTGTGATGGTTAGTTTCATGTGTCGCTTGTCTGGGTTATGATACTCAGTTGTTTGGTCAAACACCAGTTGAGATGTTGATATGAAGTTATTTTTTTAGATGTGTGCAAGAGAAAAAAAATTTTCTCCAACCTTTTTAAGTTCTTCTGGTTGAATTAATAGTCAAATAAACAGGAGACAGATTAATAGGAGTTCTATATGTACATACAGGAGTTCTGCAAGAGTATGGGACTCCAGGATAGACCTGGCAGGTAAGGCTTAAATGCCAACTTGAGCTAAGGAGTAGTGGTTTGGGACTTCAAAGGGCAGGAAGGCAATTCACATGGAGAAGGGAAAGCAAATGTTTGGTAGATGCATGTTTCCTGGGCCATCTTCAACAATGGGACACAGAGAGTTCTGTGGTCAAGTGGGCCTTGCGAGGCTCCTCCTGTCTATCACACACTAGTCCGTATTAAACTATAGTTATCGATGATAATGGCTCCCTTCCTGGAGCAGGTCCTCTATCTAAATTCTTTTAGGTGGGTAGAAGGAAGGTTAACAGTTTTTCCTGAGTCTTTTGTTTCTTGAAACTCATCAGCTTAAAATCATTAATATCCCAAAAGGCATATTTTGGGGTGGCAAACCCTGCTTCCCCTCAGATGTAATTAATATTTAAATCAGTAGACCTTGAGTAAAGCAGCTGTCTTCCGATTATGTGAGTGGGCTTCATCCAGACGACTGAAGCCCTGAGAGGAAGACTGAGGTCCCCAGGAGAGGAAGGAATTCTGCCTCTAGACTGCCTTTGAAGTCAAGCCTTTGGCATGTACTCCTGCTGGATTGCCAGCCTGCTAGCATGCCTTGAAGACTTCAGGGTTTCAGACTTGCCAGCTCCCATAATCATGTTGAACCAATTCCTTAAATTGAATCTCTCTCCCTTTTTCTCTTCTGTTTCTTTGGAAAACCCTGACTAATAATACAGAGCTTGATAAATGATGGCTACTGTTGTTACCGTCTATCTCAGAAGTAGCTGGGGCAATAAAAAAGGCTGTGCTTTATGGGGCAGGGCAATGGGCATCATCCCAAGTGAGTGATAGGGATGAGCGCCCACTATGATATTCCAGAGTGTGAAGTCCAGGTGCAAAGATAATTGCATGGCACAGAAATCCTTGTCCCTTCTTCATCTGAAACATGGAGTTTCCCCGCAGAACAGGGATTCTGCAGCACAGGGCACAGAGCCCCCCAGAGCTGGGATTAGGAGGCCTGGCTTTGGCTCCTGCCTGCGTCACGAGCTCACTGTGGAACCTTAGGCAGCTCCCTGCCTTTTCTGGTTTTTGGCTTCCTAAGGCGTTGGGCTGGATGATGTATGAGGAACATTCCATCTCAGAACCTCTGAGTTTAGAGTTTCCTCTGGCACTTCCACTTGCAAGACAGGTTTCCCACCAGTCTGTTCACTTGCTTGAGTTTGGTTTCTGCTTTCCATGCAGTTGCAGGTTGGGGCACTTGTATTCATGCTCAAGAGAGAGGCCATGTGGCTGAATCGTGCCCCTGACCCTCCCACCCCCGATCCCCGCCTTGAGAAGATGCCACAGACCTCACCCCAGCTGCACTTAGGCTCCTGGGACATGGAAAAATCCAGGCTACTACAGGTCTCTGCTGCTGGGATCCCCTTCTCAAGTCTGCTCAGGCACATGGGGACCTTTCCTTCCCTTCCAGCTTGCCCTGGAAAGAGCAGAGACCACACATGGAGGACTTCATGCTGTCCTACAAACTCAGGTGTGAAAGAAATAGCACAAGCTGTGGTCCTCTTCAAATGGCCATAATTCTGACTATTCCCCCATCCTGTCTGATGTCAGGGGCCTTGGGATACTCGTCCTCGGACATTATTGCCAAACTGTTCACTGTCCCAGGTGCACAGTCCCTCTAGGCCTGATATCTCTTCTGTTTGAGTGCCAGGCTGGTGAAGCTGGAACTTCAGTTTCCAGGTCAGTCACATAGCCTGTGATCATCCCCTTTGATCATCCACTGCCTCCCCAGGGCACCTCCGGGAAAACTGTTTGAAACTTAGATCCACCAAGCCTTTCTTGTCCATGAGTGCTAAGGGTACCCAGTTCCAACCCTAACTTCAGTGGCTTCAGTCTCCGTCTGCAGAATGCAAGACCTCAACTTGCTGCAAAACTGCCACCCCCCTCCCCCAAGCCCTGCAACATGCCCACCCCAGTGCTTCTGGAGTTTCCAGGAATGTTTAATGAAAGCTCAACAACGTTTCTCTCACCTTCTACTCTGGACTGCCCCGCCCCCTGGTGGCATGTACTGCCTGTGAAGCCACTTGAGTGTGGGGACTCTTCTCATCCATTGCTGCACAGGCCTGTGATGGCTGTGAGGCTGTCTTCCTGTCCAGGGGACGTTTGCCAGACTCAAAGCTGCAGTCCTCTAGCATCCAGAAGGGTCACACAGTTGTAGTTTCCCTGCAACCAGGCTGTGATCTCAATGGAGGTGGCAGAATGCCCCCTCCCTTGCTCAGGATTGCATCCAGTGTCTCAGGCACTGGCGCAGTGCTGCCTGGGGTGCTGGGGCTCATAGGACCCTCCTGAGGAGGACTCTTCTCCTCAGGCTGTGATTCCATATGACCCTGACATATGTCCATGATGATCTAACTCCTCAGATGGACCCCACGTATTAGAAGTCTGCTGTTTGCAGGTGATAAAAATTCTACTTAAGCTGCCTGTGATTTTTTTTTAAAGGAAATTTATTGGTTTATATCACTGAAAACTTATGGTAAGTCTCAGGTATGACTAGAACCAGGAGCTCAAACTGTGGTCAGGTCTAGAACTCCTGTCCGTTCTGCTTTCCTTTGGGTTGGCGTTACTCTCAGGCAGACTTTTCCCATTTGGGTGCCCCCAGAACTTCCAGGCTTATGTCTTCCCTACACCTATCAGTCTGGGTGGAAAAAGAGCTTCTTTTTGTGTCTAGTCCCTATGAAAATTCTAGAATTAGGTCTCCTTGGCTTAATTCACTGGCCTGTTATGGAAGCATCCCCTGTGGAATGTGGAGGTAAAACATACATCCCCTCCCATGAGTGGGACATGGGGGTACATGTGGCTCCGTCTGAACTATCAGAATGAGATGGAAGGGGAGGCTGTTCTCCTAAAGAAAATCGAAGTTCTCTTAGAATGAGAAAGGAGAAGAGAGGCCAGATAGGAACAAAACTTGGGGTGTGTGCCACATTCAGGCACTCCCACACCCCTGCATGGAGAACGAGTGAAGCTCATGTCGTCGGGAGCCCCACTACAGCTACAGGCCAGCACAGTGGGGGTGTGACCAGTCAGATGAAAGGCACACGCATGAGAGCTAGAAGACAGAGTGAATGTTTAGACTGAAGCTGTATCACAGAGCAATGCTTCTCATACTTTAATGTGCTTGTGAATCACCTACGATCTTGTATGTGGGTTCTGGTTCAAGGTCTTAGAGCAGTGGTGGGTCTCAACTGGGGGATATCAAGTAGGGGACTGGTTGTACATTTCTATTTAAAAATATTCTCTTTATTGATATTTTATACTATTTCTGAAATGGATACCAAACTAGGAGAAAAACAGGTGTACCACGATTCCCTGAGCCGCTGTAAGGGGCTGGCTCAGGTGCTGTGTAAACAGGTAAAGGGAAAACATTTTCCTCTCTGATTCTACAAGAATCCCTGTGATGCTTTCCTCCTTGAGCGCTGCTTTGGTAGGCCCAGGTCCTAAAGGCCAGAGCCCTGGGAACCGACTTCCCCTAAAGAGATAGGGCCTGCAAGTGCTCTTTGGGACAGAGTCTGACCCCAACCAAGGAGCGCCACTAACGCAGTAACGACAGGCACCGTGACAGCCAAGTAGTGGAGGTGAGGTCTTGGGGCCTACAGTGCCGGTTCCAGCAATCCAGGGTGGGGAGGTGTGGGTCTCTGGGTGTCGCGGCGCAGAGGCGGGTCAGCTGCATCCGGTTAGCCCGGACAGACCCTGCGCGGGACATGCGCATAATGGGGACCATGCCCGGGCTAATGGGAAGCAGCCGCTGCACCCGGCCAGCCTCATCCTCCCACTGAGCCCGAGAGCCACGGAGATAAAACGTAAGCGCCGCGAGAGGCGCTTTGATTCCAATACGAAACAAATTATTACTCCTGGAATGGAGCAAAAATAAGTCTGTGAAGTCGCATGGCCGTCATGCCTCCCTGCAAGGCCACTGCCGGTGGCCCCAGGCCTGCGGACCCCGCGACGCTTGGCAAGGATGGTGCACTGGGGAGGCAGCTTTCTCATTGGGGCTAGGAGCTGGAGTCCCCAGGCTCTGGGTCAAGCCCCCAAGGTGTCCTAATCCTTTAAGTCAGTTGGGTACCCTGCTGCTGTGTATGCTCGTGATTGAGCTGGTCACCTCCCTCCCAGTGGTCTTCAAACTTCTCAGAATCTCCAGAAGGACTTGTTAAAGCACAAATTGTTGAGAGCCACCCCCGAAATTTTTGGTTCTGTTGGTGTGGGGTGGGGCCTGATAATTTACATTTCCCAGGTAATGCAGCTGCTGCTGCTGGTTCAGGAGTACACTTTGAGAGCTGCCTGACGAACACGCAGCACAGGCAAGCTTGGCTCCACCGTCCTGACAGTCCAGGGGCGGAGTCCCAGAGAGGTCTGCAGGTGGTAAACTCTCCAGTAACTGCTCAAAGCCCCCACGCACTGATGGATATGCCTACCTTCACTTGCCTTTGGAGCCTGTTTTGGACTCATTACCTCTGTCCAATGGCAAGCCAATCCAGTCTCACTCCAAAGCTCAGGGACTGGAATTTCCCAGCAGCCTGTGCAGGTGAGCAGGCAACTGCCAAAGCCCTTGGGACAACACTGGTTGTCCCAAGTTAGCCCCTGTAGGTGATGCTTCTGTTCTGGCTCCCTGGCCTCTGAAGAGGTCCCTGGCTCTGTGCACCCTGCCTGGGCCAGATGTCTTTCTTGGCAAAGGGTATAAGGGTGTGTGTAGAAGTGTAGGGGGAAGGTGGTGGGGGGACAGTGGCAGTAATTCTTGCTGTGGTGACATCTGAGGTCCAAGGAACTAGCTTAGGGATCTAAGAACCTAGAAGTGTTAGACTTACTATGTGTTTTAGGTGTAGGATGTCTAGGACAAGTGCCTTCCCTTCTTGCATTCTCTAGAGTGGATCATTGGTTCAAAAACTTGAATGTGCATCAGAATCACCTGGAGGCCTTGGAGTGCTGTCCCCACCCCCAGAGTTGCCATGCAGTGGGACTGAGGTGGGGCTGAAAATTTGCATTTCTAACAAGGCGATGGTCTGGGTTCCAAACTTTGAAAATCCCGACCTTGGCTGCATTGGGCATCTCCAAGCCCTCCCCGTAGCCTCACAGCGATCATGCTGTGTGGGCCCCCTGACACTCTGTACTTTCTCTGCGTGGTCACTGGCCTTCAAGTTGCCTGCCCTTTCTACCTTTGAGAAGGCAATGCTGGCAGTTTAAGATGGTTCAGGCTTGGGAAAAACAGCATCCACCAACCCATAACCCTCATTCCCGCATGCATCCAGACTGACAGCTCCCTTCTCCTTCCTGCCATCCCTCACCCTCTAGGTAATAGGGTCTCTTCACCCTCATATGCTCCCTTTAATGTGCTCCTTAGGGTCTGCAAAAGGCCAGGCCTAGAGGGATTGCTGTTGGACTTCTGCCAGTGATGGTCTCTCTGGGGTAATACTTCTCTTTATTCAGTGCCTTGCACACCATAGTTATTTATGGAATATTTGCTGATTGGCTGAATATTTGGGGAAACCTATCAGGAGGGGAAACAAAACTAAACTAAATGACGAGACTCCTCATGCCTGCCATGGCCTTGGGCAAGGTTTTGATCAGTGTTAGCCAGCTTGGCTGAGGAGGCAAGGCCTCTCCTCTTTGGTCTCTTGTGGGAACCTCTGTGGGTGCGAGAAAGGGAGGTCCGTGTCATTCGGTGCTGGGAACTCTGAGGCTGCCCCAACAAGTTGGAGGCCTTGGAAAAGAAGGGGCAGGTGGTCCACGGGAGGCTGGGGTCAACCAAGGCCATGGGGAACCATCCTTTGTTCTAGTGTCTCAGGATCTCTAGAAAAGGCAAATTTCTTTAGGAATTTAACTGAATGTTTACACCGAGAGGTTTAGAAAATGTCAAAATGTGAATAATTACAGCATTTTTTTTTTTGGATTAGGATGTCAGCCTCCAAATTAGATGAAAATAAGCCATGTGCAACCCATTAGGTTTTTGTAATTTTCCTTTTAATTGGTTCTACTTCGAGACTGTGTGTTTAGGGAATGACTGAATTGGCTGCAGGTTCCTATCTGGTTATTGCTATAATTCTCAGCTCTAGTTGTATATTGGAAATACCAGGGTTGCTTTGAAAAATCCTGATGCCCTGACTACATCCAAGATGTGGAGCCTGAGCACAGTATCTTTAAAACTTCCCAGGTGAGTTGTGGAGTACAGTTAGCATCAAGTATCTCTGAGCTACTAATTAAGTGTTTGTAGAGGCCAAATGGAAGCAAATCAGATTCTTTGGAAGAATCTGCTTAGACTTGACTGCACTCTCCACACACAGCGAGACCATCAGAAACAATTATGAGACCCTCCTCTTTACTGACAGCTCTATTATCCAGGGCCAGGGTGGGTACCTGACCCAGGTGGGCCAGTTTCTCTCTCACAGGAAGATGGAATTGGGACTCAGAGATTATAGCTCTAGCTGGGCTCCTTGTTTGAACAGAGCAGGGGAGAGGCCTGCTCAGAGCAGCGAGAGAACTTAGCCTGCAGAGGGAAGCTGTCAGGGTTCTTGCCACCCCCCCAGCTCCCAGTCCAGCCCTTCAGGGGGTCTGGCTGCCACCCTGCTGGGCTTCAGGGATTCAAGGGTCATCTACAAATCCTTATAACAATCTCCCCCAACTCCACTGTGTAGTTTAAGCCAGCTCTAGTGATACTGGTGACCAGAGGCCTAACATGTGTACAGACCACAGCACAACAAAAGCACACAAAAATAAACATGTATTCACCCCCATGCACACACACTCACACACACATCCGGTGTTTGAACCAGGCTCTTTGTAACTCCATGTGGTCCCAATGGAAGATTCTTTGGAAGCTGTATTTTCCGGAATCCACTTGGAGAAACCTCAGCTTTCAATTCAATTGGGAACAGCAGTGGTTCCCTAATGTGGCTCCATGGCTTCATCAGAATCACCTGGAGGAACTGACTTACAGATTATAGATTGCTAAGCACCAGACCCAGAGAGGGAAAAGCTATCCAGTTTGAAGAGAACCTTGCCATCTGTGCTTTACCAACTTTCTGTGTGAGATTTTCATGTACAGTCTCCTGGGATAAGACTGGCTGAACTAATGTAATTAATGAAATTCCCCTTTAGCCTTTTTTTTCTTTTTTTTTTTTAGATGGAGGTGATGTTCTTATCAAGTCTGGGTAAGAGCCTAAGTGTGTGGAAACAGGAAGTAGAACCCGGTGAAGTTTGGGCTCGTTAGAGCACATGGAAACAAACAGTCAAGCCAAAGGGACCTTTCCAGGTTGGTTGCCTGAGGCGGTCAAATGAACCAGATCATTTGCTTTGCCTTCTTAGCTCTAGACACAACCCCCTCCTACCCTGCCCCCAAAGTGTGTGTGAAGCAGCAAATGTACCCTTTATTTTAGAAACAAAAATATCATATCTGATCCAACAATAGCCGGATCCCTGTGAATGAAGCCTTTGCATACTTTCCTGTTTTAACGGTTCTCGCACAAGCAGCCCAAGCCCAGGCCTGACTGTCGGTAGGTCCTGAGCTGTCCAACTGGAGGGCTGGAAGTGACCCCTGCAGTTCTGAGAGCCTGGATCCGGCCTAGTGCCAGGGTTCAGGCTTGTGTTTGAGAGCAGCAGTGGGGTCAGGAGTTGAGGGAAAGGGCAACTGCAGTGTCATCAAGACCAAAGCTAATGCCAGAAGCAACAGCAGTAGCAGCTGCAGAGGCAGTAGAAGCAGTAGCTACCATGAATTGAGAGTTTCTTTGTACAGGCACCAGGCTAAGTGATATAATTATTTATTTGAATACTTAAGAAAAATCTCATTGTGGTAGTGTTATTATTCCAATTTTTAGAATGAGGTTCAGAGAGGTTTAGCAGCTTTTCTGAGGTCACACAGCTTCTAAGGGAAGATCCAGGGTTCAAATGAAGGCACGTTTGACTCCTAACTATTATAAGATACAGCACATAGAGTCCCAGGTCACAAACACCATTTCTTGTGCCAGCTGGGAATACAGGGCTTTGTTCCTAGAAGCAGGCCAGACACTTTGCTGCTCCCTGCTTTCTTTCAAGACATTTCTCTCAGCACCTGGCTCCACTGGTCTCCAACAAAGGGAGAGGGCTGTCAGCAGGGGCTGGAAGGCCTTCTCCCAGCTCAAAGCAATCCCTGAGAGTGGCACCGTGACTCCCCTTTGGGAGCTAGCGAAGGACTCAAGATACACTGATAAACTGCTGATCATATATTTGGCGACTCAGAGACTTTCCTGGACCTGACACAAAGAGAATGTGTGTGTGTGTGTGTGTGTGTGTGTGTACATATTATATACACATATACACATATATGTGTGTATACATATATATAATATGGTTCACTCATATGATGGATTTTTAAGCATTCACTAAAAATCATATTTCAAAGAATAAAATATGGAGAAACCATCATAGTGTATGGTTAAAAGAAGCAGCATACAAAATTGCAAATTCTACATAAATATATTCTTTTAATTATGGAAATTAGACTTACTTTCCTTAAAATATACAAGTATAAATATAAGACCAGAGGAAAGTCACCAAAATGTTAACCACAGTTACTTCTTGGGGAAGGGATGGGATTACCTGTAATTTTTTCTTCAAGTTTTTACCCAGTTTTCTTCCATTTGAATTGTCTTTGTAAATAGGAAAAAGGTGAACATGTAAAAAGTCTTAATACGTGGCCCTGGAGGTGCACAGGTATGGTTACTTGTGTTTACCTTGCCGTGGATTTTTGCATGCTGGAGTATGTTCTGGCCTCAGCGCTAGGGCCTATTTCCAGATCGAGAATGGAGACGTCTTGAACCAGTACTGTCACCGCTAGACAGACTCTGAGTGAGGCCCTGTGCGGTGCGTGTAGGGGACCGGCCCCTTCTGAACCCTGAGGGATTTCTAATTTGGTTGGGGAGACGAGCATTGCAACAAATGGAGATAGCCAAACTCCAAGCCGACTATTAAGTAGGGGTGGGAATGCATCGAAGGGGGAGGGCAGGGTTTTCTGGGTTTAAGCCGTGGCCAATGCGGTGCCTGTCAAGGCTACGGTACAGAGAGTAAAGGGGCCTGAGTACAGCCTGGGGGTCTCCCTGGGGTCCCCAGGCCGTCCGCGGGCTACCTGCGGGGACACAGCTGGAGGACGCCTGCGGGTTGCGTCTTCCCAAGTCGGTCCCGTTTCTTCACGAGGCCAGGTTAGCGGGGAGCCCAGCGGAAGCCGCAGAGCAGCTGGGCAACCAGCGCAGAGCTTTGACTCTCTGAGCAGTCCCCTAGTCTGACGGCCCGGAATCTCCGGTGCTTACCGGGGTGCGGGGTGGGAGCCGAAGATCGAGAAATAGCAGAGGGTCTCGGCAGTGGCTGAAGGTGCCGCTGCCACTCCTAGGGTCCAGTAAAAATGAGGTTACCCACTCTGCGCTGTGGTATCTCCTTGCTCAGTGCAAACCTCTCTCGTGGGCACAGCTCCTGGGCTGCTGAGGGAGACAGTGATGATACATTTTGGTGCCAGCAGAGGGCAGCCTCGTGGTTGCGCAGCCACAGGGTGACCTCGCTAAGCCTCGGGCTCCCAGCCGGTTGGCGGCGGCTTTGGCGCCCAGAGCCCAGTGACCTTAGTCTGCAGGAGCCGGGCTTAGAGGCCCAAGGGCATCTGGTGAGATACAGTCAAACCACAGCCCCTAGGCAACCTCAGTCTCGAAGAATGAGAGCTTAGGGAGAGGAAGCAAGAGGTAAAACCCAGCACACGCCTGAATGTATATTTAAGCAACAGATGAACTTTTTTAAAAAAGGACTTTTATTTATTTCTTTATTTAGAAGGGAAGGGAGGGAGAAAGAGCGGGAGAGAAACATCGACAGGTTGCTTCTCTTTCGTACCCTGGGCAGGGGCTGGACTGCAACCCAGGCATGTACCCTGCACAGAATCAAACCATCGACCTTTTGCTTTGCAACCAACTGAGCCACGCCGGTCAAGGCCTGTAGGAACCTTTTCAATGATGCTGGTGAGAGCTAGGATCGTCTTTGCATCTTTGGCGGGGGAAAGGCAGAGCGTAGGAGCCAGATAGCTCTGAGCAGCACACGGAAGACGTTGTGTAAGGAAGGACCTGGCCTTCCGTGTTCAGGGCAGAGAGACGCTAACTGGGGATTCCAACCCGGATCCTGGGCACTTCCTTCCTGTTGAATTTAGGGCAACTCACTGTACTGCTTTTGCCTCCGAGTAATCACTTCTGTAAAATGGGCACGGTGGGCTCCAGTCTTTTAGAGATTCCAGACAGAAGGTCAATCAATTCAAGTTTTGTTACTCCTTTGGTTCTGGTGCGACTCCCTGCTATTGGGTTTGTTACTAGGGTAAAAGGATCCCATCGGTTGTGTTGGACTGACCTAGCTGTCTTGGAGACGCAGGGCCCCAGGCTTTGGGACCGAGTTGTGCCTGGCGGGCCTCAGCCCTGGAACCTTCCGGTGCTCTTTCGTGTCATTGGTCCAGCCTGGAGCTCCCTTGCCCTGGGCAACCGGGTCACCGAGCTCCGGAAGAGTGCACTTATCAGCAAACGAATTGAAACCTGGCACTCGGTGCTTTGGGTCTCTAGGGAAGCCTGGCGAAGGGCCAAGACCAGCCGGACGGACGTGGGGTCACTTGGGCAGCTTAACAGGCCAACCTCGGAGCACATGGGCAGGCACATCCACGTTCAACAGCCGTCGGGGTCTTTGGTAGGACTCGGTCTCTCACAAACTGTATGCAAATGAGCACTTGTTAACTTCTCTTAGTTTGTTTCTACCTTCCAGATTTCCAAAAGAGGGCATTTCCCAGGGAAGTGTGAAAATCGTGACTGAAAACTAAATTTGGAGCCACTGGCTCCATCAGCCCCCAACTGCGTGGGAACAGGACAGAGGCTAGAGCAGTGTAAAGCATGTGCACGTGCATATCATGCATGTATAAATGTGTGTGCCTGTCTCCTTAGATGTATGACAAGTGCACACACCTATGGGTGTACGTTCACGTGCATTCGGGACACCCTCGTGCCTGAGTTGTGTATGCACACTCTGCAAAGCGAACGTGTTTGTGCCTGAAGGCAGAGTGTGCCCACGACTCATCAGACCCGTCTCTTTCTACCTGGGTCAGTGCCACCAGCAGAAGCAGGTTCTTACTTGTGCTGCTCCAGGGTGCAGGGAAGCCCGGATCCGGTCAGCACCCGGGCACGCTGGACTCCTTTATCTCTCATCTGCCGGCCGCGAGCTGCTCCAGTTTCAGTGGGTACCAAGATCCCCTGTCAGCTGGTGGGGGCGAAGGCTGAGAGAAGGAAGAGGTGGAGGGCGCCCAAAGGCAAGGCTTCAGTTCCTCACTCCCTGGGTCTGTCCTTGTTTGTGTCCCTAGGTCGCGTCCCCAAGGAAAAGGGGCCCTGACCGGTTCAGGGAAGGCAGCGGGGGGCCCCTACCCTCAGAAGCCATTATGAAGGCAGGCAAACTGAGGATTCACACTTGGCTTGGGAAAACACGGGTCTGTGGTGGGGACGAGGGATCCCAGGGCACCATAAAGTGTGCGGGGGGGGGGGGGCTCGTGGGGTGGCTGCTTCATCTCCCTGCATCTCCGCACAGTTAGGTGGCTGGGTTGGTCTTCTTTTTCTTTCTTAGGAAGGATTCTAAGTGTGGGCAGCACTCGCATCACCTGCGTGCATCTGCGGAGAAAAGGGCTTCATGTGTAGTCTGGGAAATCCAAGGACACCGTCAGGCAACGGCAGCACTGGATTTCTAAATAACAGAAAGCGATAGGATCTGCTTGCAGACTGTCTCCCGCTATCTCGGCAGACCGGTTCCGCCAACAGAAGGTTGTTACGCAGAAAATTTGAGGTCAAGCGTTGGAGGAGTCTCTGGGCGAGAAGGCTCAAAGGTGCAGCTGCGACCCACACGGCACCAGTTTGGATCCCATCGACGGAGCCCAGAGGCTGCGAGCGCGAGTCGCAGCCAAAGTTGCGCACAGTTCCACTTCTGAGGATCAAGTCAGGCATGGTCCGAAGGGAAGTCACAGCCTTTCACGCCCCCGGAGCCTTTGAGTAGGAAAACATAATTCTGGTGGGAACTGGGTCCAAGGAATTTAGTGCCAGAAAACTTTCAGGCCAAGTCAGGACATGCGGTGGGTTCCTAGGCTGGGCCTGGGGGTGGAGGAGCAGCCCCTGGCCTTGTACGCCCCTTTCCAACAAGACCGGCCTGTTGGAAACGGCAGTGGGACAGCCTCGCTGCCCCCTCCCTCGGGAATCCACAGGGCTGTGACCTGGCCTTTATCTCGGCGCGGTCAGCGGTCGTGGGGGCTTCAGGAAAGAAGACAAAGGCCCCGTGTCACTGTGGGCAGGGGCTCGGTTTCCTGACTCTCTGCTCACACTCACTGCCTTTAGTCGTTGTTGGGGGGAGATTTTTAAAAGTATGTGTCGAATTTCCTCCCCCCCCCCCGCCGCCAGATAGATACACACGCAAAAGCAAAAAGCACATTCCCCTTCTCTCTTTATCCCTAGAGATGAAAGTTCGCTGGGATCCTGCCCTTTTCTCTGCCTACCTAGAGAAGTCATCTTCCTTTGTACAGAGAGGAAAATCAGGGAAAGTTTTTGTTTTACTCGGTTTAACAGTAGCATTACTAAGGACAACAAGATCAGGCTAAGTTCCCAACTGGGAGAGCCAGAGCTGGCTTCCCCACGGGGCGGGGATGCGGTCGGCCTCTGTGCCCTGGCGCTCAGCATCTTTGGGGACCACCGTGGCCTCCCGCGCTTCCTCTGCCCCGCCACAGGGAGCACCACTCTGTGCTCGGACGGGACACAGAGATTCTCCCCGAATTTGGTTTAGGGCTGCCGGGAGGCCCCGCGTCAGCGTCTGAGCACCTTCTCCTGTAGCGCCGCCAACAGGCCTGCTGCGCCTGCGTCTGGCCGTTCTCGTGGCTCAGGCCGGGTCTACCCAGCCACTAGCCCCACACCGCCCGGCTCCCACCCTCGGGGGGGCACCTCTGCCCGCTCTCTCTCTCCGCTCTCTCTCTCGGCCCAACCCGCTTCCTGCGTTTACCCCTCATGTTTCCCGTTTCTCCACGAAGACCGAGGGTAGCCTCTCTCACAAGCTGACCTCCGAAATCTCCCGCCTGATGGCAGCTTGCTGCTTTTCTGAAAAGGTGCGGGTGGTACGGAGAGGGGAGTTTAAACAGCCCCACGTTCCAGGGGGTAGCTCCGGAGGGCGGGAGACCGCAGCCCCACAGCCTAGGGTGGCGCCCCTCCGCCCCCTCCGCCAAGGGCCTTGGTCGGTGTTACTTTGCAGGTCAGCCAGGCCTTTCTCGGTGAAGACTGCCTTAGGAGAAGCGAGAGGGCAGTTGGAGGAGCCCCGGGCTGGGGTATTCACCAGGATGGCGACAGGATGTACCTCACTCCCAGGTCAAGGGGCTGGGCAGGGTGGACGCAATTGCCTAGGTCCCGATCTGGGAAGGTCGTCGGTGGTCTGGACTCTTGGGGCTCGAAGGAGTGGCTGTGGCCACTGGGTTAGGATGTCAGCCCCTGAAGTCTGACTTCTTTCCTTGGTTCCTTCCTTCCTTTCTCCCTTCTTTCTATAGGGGAAGGAAAAACCACCTACTATAAACCAGGCGCTTTGAAATTAGAACATGCAATCATTGTAATAAGACTCACAGTATTATAATTTGTTGTACTTTATAGATGAGAAAACGAACACTTAGCAGGGGTGCCTTGCCCAAGGCGTTGCTGGGTCCCATACCAGTTCTTTCCAGCCGACAGGCCCCTGGCGGTGCCCTCCCCAACACTGGTCACAACTGTGGGGTGACATCGTCCCAGAACAATCTTGTCAGATCTCATTACGGAGCTGAGACTGTGCAGCAGCCATCACAGAAGTTCCCGGGCACAACCTGCCCACCCCTGCTCTTCCTCTCCTTCTGCTGGCTCCCACTTCACCCACTGAGCTCACTAACATTGGGTGGCAGGGCCAGAGCCCAAGTGGGCAGCTGGGCCCAGCACTTTCAGGTCTCTCCTGAGCAGGTCTGAGGCGGTTCGCCCCACACATGGCTAGGTGACCCCTGGCCATCTCCTCTTCTCAGGACCCCAGTTTCTTTAGGTGTAAATGAAGAGGTTTGGGGTTCCTGGGGCCCAGATACTTTATTTTTTTTGGTGATAAAATGGCACCTTCTCTCCAGAAAGAATATCGGTAAGACTGCTTGGTTTCAAGAATCCTTAATTTCCGGTTGTCCCTAAGGCAGAACTGGGGACATGAAGTTTGTTCCCAACTGCTCCATGCCTCTGGTCCCTATTGCACGAGGAAGGTGTAGGATCCTGGTTCCATCCCTTCCTATAGATTCCACATGCTACTCTAAGAACCAGGGGATGCCCTATGGAGGCAGCAAGAATGACAAGGCATGGTTGCCACTAGCTTGGCTCCACAGAGTGGGGGCACTGCAGGGCTCCTGAGCCTGGCCCAGTGGTTCCAGTGCTCCAAGCCTCCATTAAGGAATAAATTCATTCGTGGGCAGACTTTCTTGGGTCTGACCTAGTTGCTTGGCTCTGGCCCATCCCTTCCTTCCTCACTGGCTGCAAGAAGCCCTGGTCCTCCCCTGATTTCCACCTACCACCAGGGGGCTCCTTGCATCCCAGAGCTCCATCCTCTGCTAGTGGGAGGCCTAGGCAAGGGCCAAGGGCTCCTAATCTCAAGTGATACATGCCACACTTCATGTCCACCCAAACTGGACATGCAGGGCCATGAACTCTTTACTTATGCAAAGAGGAAGCATGCCCTGGACACCCTCTGGAGTAGGTTGTGAGGTCATCCCAGAGAATCCCCTAGGTCCACATTCCAGTCCCTTGGAGTATGTACCAACTACACTGGCAAGGATTTCTCCAGGGTCCCCCTGAAAACAGGACACCCTCCCAACACAACCCAAGTATTCTTGCTGGTCAGTCTTAGGGGCAGGGGTGACCAAGAATTGGTGTGTAAATGTGAGGAGGGGGCTCATCTTATCAGTGGTGAGGAGGTTAAAAAAGTGTACAGGCACACACATACCCCTCATTCAATACCATGTACAGCAACTCATTATCCAGGACACACAGAAGTTGGCAGGGTATTTGTATCAAACTCTATTTACATTCTATTTACGGTATACCCTGGCAAACATATATGCACTTACCCATGTGGTCTGGTCATTTAGACCAGACTGTATAAGTGAAGGCATAATTGTTACATATCAGGGACTCTCTTGAACACTTTTGCCCTCACTTAGGGAATTCCTTAAGTCTTCTCTAACAGAAACTGAAAAGTGCAAAGAGGGAGAGGAGAGATGAAGAAAGTCAGCCATTGTCCTGAACTTTTAGCACTGGGGGAAAATGAGGAAACTACAGGGTTTTAAGAAACCTCTGGGGCTGGAATTAGAGACAGATGTCTTCCTGTGGACATCCATGGGGGGGGTGGGGTATGATTTGGCTCCTTTCTCTCCCCTCCCAATCCCTATGTAGACCAGGTATCCCACACAGATTCCTTAATTTCAGTACTTCCTGAGGCTGTCACTCTCCACAGCCTAGGGTGCCTCTTGCCTTTCAGTTATTGGGGACAGAGAGAGGTTCTGTCCTCCAGTGCTGGCCTAGGCAAACTTCTCCACCTCACTGAGGGCTCTGCCTCCTCTGCTTTATCTGCTGGGATAGCAGTTGGGAAGTGCCAAGAGCCAGCCTTGGAACAGAGAGCCTCAACCAGCTGAAGCAAAGGCTCTGTACGTATTCTCTGTTATTCAGAAAGCCAGGCTTACATACCCAGAACAACTGCACACCTTGCCAATGACTTATGAATACAACATACACTATGGTTTCAGTAAGCACTTTCTGAGTACTAGCCATATGCTCTGCCCAAAGATATACACTTCCCACCCTGTCACTAGGATACTGACTTACACTGTACGCACACGTTTGCAGCAAGCAAAGACTCCCCAGCTGCCCATGGGATACATATTCACACCACAGAAAGGACAAACAGACAAGTGTGGAGCGGTCCACTTTCTTTTCTGCAGCTCCCCTGAGTCATCCAGACAAAGGCGCAACAGGGTGCCAGAAGCGACCAGACAGCAGGCCTGACCAGCCTCTTGGGCTTCCCACCCCAGCTGAGCCTCTCTCCCCAGGCTGTTCTTCCCAGCTCCCCTGGCCCAAGCAGGCTCCAATCTCTGTGTCAGGGTGATGCTCCTCAGAACCTACACGGCTTCATCCTCTATCTTCCAGCTTCCCAGGGATGCACGAGGAAGGAGGGGGCTGCCCTGAGCTGAGCCAATTTCCCTTGGGCTCAACTATTCTAACATGGATTCCACCCTGGCATTCCCACGCTGGGACCACCAGTATAGGCTGCAGTGGGTGGTACAGGCTCGTTTTCTATGAGGTGTGCAGCTGCTTCAGGACCACTAGTCTGCCTGAATTTGCAGGCCACTCTTAGAAGGTTCAGAGTTAAGGCGCAGCATCAGACAGTTGGCTGGGCGTGGGGTTCAGCCCAAGCCGCACCAACTCCTAGCGAGAGGGGGCTGACATATGTTATCCGACGGAAGAATGGAAGTCGGACCACCCCTAGTCCTGCCTCTGTGCCCGACTGCAGCCGGGTCAAACGCCCGTGTCCCTGAGCGGCAGTACTGAAGCACCGGTCTTAACTCGTTATTGGAAGAGTCTCAGTAAAGGAAAAGAAAGAAAAAAGGTTAGATTTCTACAATCATGCAGTGTGTTCACCCCTTTCTGATACTCCCAAATCTCTTACACAGCTCAAGGTGAGTGAATTACTATTATTATTATGAAAAATAATAAGCCATTCGTTACATTGGTAACAGAGGTTTTCACCTTACAGAGCATTTTTGCAAACAGGATATTTATCTACGTGGAATAAACTTTTCTAGCCATTATATTTGACTGGAAAAACTTTAAAGGATGAGGACAATAAATGAAAACAGCCCACACACCTAGTCCGACTGTGTAAGGGTGAAATACACACGTGCGTGGTTGCAAAATCCACCGCAAATCCTGCCTACAGTCGCGCCTTGAGAACGAACCGCGGAAAAGTCTCTGATGAGGTTCAACAGCCTCAACGCACCAGTGATGACACGGAAAACAAACAGTCCCCGACAAAATAAAGCGGCAGCAGCAACCACGAACGCCCCCCTCTCTGGCTGCCGTCCTTGTGTGTTTATCTGAAAAAGGATAAAATTTTTCTGAAAAGTTCCCTCTTTGAACTAGCCACTGAACAAACAAACAGGCACGACGGAAATAATAGAAGTCCGTGTTAAGAGAAAGAACAAGAAATTTATTTGGGAATTGACAAAACAACCAAAGTGCTCTAGTTCTCTCTAGAAAATTTGGTCCTCCAAAAGACACTCGACAGAACAAACGGGTCTGGGGATGGCGGGCAGGCCGGCTCTCGAGCCCGTTAGGTCCGACCGCTGCCCAAGGTGCGAGAAGCAAAACGTTTGGAAAACAAAAATCAGCGACGGGCCACCCCTGCGGCGTCCGCCAGGCGGGCCGTGACCTCCCGGCACTCCGGGCTTGCGTCGGAACATCCGGGAAAATTCGTTTTTGATTTTTTGTTAATAGGTAGAAGGGGAAAATCCCCTAATTTGGAGAGGAGACCACCTTTTACAGAGCATATTCTCCTACCTCTCTGAAGACAGCTGTCTGCAGGCCTGACAGGCAGGAATTCTACTTCAAATTTCCTGCAAGAGATTTTCAGGTTTTGCTTTAGCAAACTCCAAGGCCACAACACTTCACCGGTTTTCCCGGTGAGTTATTTTTTCTTAACAAATATAGTTTAAACTATGATCTAAAATGGCCCTCCTGATCTTTTTAGCAAACCTAGCCAGCTGCCCCGGCCTGGAGGGGCCCGAGGCTCCGGGATGGAGAGCGAAGGAAACGCAGCCTTTCTCCGAGCCGGGATGTGGTGTAAAGCCGGGCGTAGGCCGCCCTGCGAGGAGGACCGGCTTCCTGCTCGGGCCCAACCCCCATCCTGCCCAGGGGGCCCTGGGGAGCGACTTCCGAACAACTTCAAGAGGGTACGGAGCAAATACTCGTTCGTTCCTTTTCCCCGCGTCTCCGGGGCTCCATGTCCGCCCAGACCCGCTCTCCCAGGCAAGGACAGCGCGGCGGCCGGGCGGGCCAAGCTGGGCGCGTAGCGCACCAACCTGCGAGAGATTGCCAAGCGGTCTGCGCCGCTGACGCCCGGCCGGCCGCGCCTCAGCCTGGGCGCTTCTCTCCGCCGTGAATTTTGGCTTGGGGTGTCCAGCCCAGACGCTGGGGCGCCGCGAGGAGACAAGGCCTACAGAAAAAGTGCGCAGAGAGGCGGCCTGCAGGAGGGAGGAGAGAAAGGGCACAGAGGGCAGACAGGCGAGCACAGGAGGAGAAACGGAGACAAAGAGGAACGTGAGGAATCGAGCCGAGCAAGGAGGCGAAGAGGGGCCGCGGACGCTGGCTCAGCAGACAGCCCTGTGGGCGCGCGGTCCGGCTGCGGCGGAGGCTGCGGCCAAGGCCGGCATCGCACGTCCCTGCATCCTCGCATCGGGCGTGCGCTGCGGGACTCTCACAGATCCAGGCGCGAGTGCAACGCGCCGGTCTTGCTGTCGTGGTCCCAGTAAGAGCAATGCATCATGGCGAGCTCGGGCTGCCGGGCGCAGGCGAACTGCAGGCCGGGGGCGTTGGTGGGCGCAGGCGCCGGGGGCGCTGCGGTAGCCGGGCTGGCAGGGCTAAGCTGGCCCGGGGGCGGTGCCGCGGCCCCGTGGTGCGGCGGGACTGGCGGGGGTGCGGCGGCCGCGTGTAGATGATGTGCGTGCGGGTGTGAGTGGGCGTGCGGCGGCGGCGGGGGCGCGGCTGGCGGGCCCCCCAGGCCGTTGTACGAGTTCACTACGCCGGTTGGCAGCGCCATGCTCTGCACGCGTGAGTATGGCCCGTAAGAAGCGGCTGGGCCCGCCAGCCCCTTGACCACCGCGGCCGCGCCCGGACTGCCCGGGCCCGCGGCTGCCGCCGCCGCTGCGGCTGCCGCTGCAGCCGCCGCCATCTGGCAGGAGGCGTAGGGCATGGGTGAGGGCGGCTGCGGGAGCGGCCACGAGTTGTTGAGGAAGCCGGACTGCAGGTACTTGGGGGGCGCCAGGTAGCCGTAGCCGTCGGCCCCTGCGCCAGCCACGCCGCAGCCACCCGCGGCGCCTCCGGCCCCAAAGAGCCCCTTGCCGGGCTGGAAATGCGCGGGGGGCGGCCGGAAGGGCCGCTTCATGCGGCGGCGGCGCCGGTAGTTGCCCTTCTCGAACATGTCCTCGCAGGCCGGGTCCAGCGTCCAGTAGTTGCCCTTGCGCTCGCCGCCGCCCTCGCGCGGCACTTTGATGAAGCACTCGTTGAGGCTGAGGTTGTGACGGATGCTATTCTGCCAGCCCTTCTTGTTCTTCTCATAGAACGGAAACTTGGCGATAATGTACTGGTAGATGCCGGACAGCGTGAGTCTCTTTTCCGCGCTCTCGCGGATCGCCATGGCGATGAGCGCCACATACGAGTAAGGGGGTTTCTGCGCGGGGTCCGGCTTCTCCGGAGCTGTCCCGGCGCCACTGCTGCTCTTGCTTGGGCTCGGCGGCGCCGGCGCCTCGGGGTCCTTGGCTGCGCGGCCGGTCTCCGGGGCCAGCAGGGCCCCCGTGGCGTCCTCAGGCTCTGGGTAGCTGGCCATCATGACAAAGCCGGCGCGCAGCGGCCGGGCAGCCCTCGCTCTCCTCTGCCGGCGCTGGCGCGGCGGGTAGTCTGGGCGCACAAGTCCGCTCGCGGCCGAATCTCAAACTTCTGGAGTCGGCGGATGCCGCGGCGCTCGCTCGCTGGCGGCCTCTCGCTCCTCTCCACTCTTCTTTCCCTTCCCCCGGGGAGCAGCCGGCGGGAGCAGAGCTCAGCCTCTGGCCATGGGGAGTCCTCCCAACAGAAGGGGCTCCGGCTTCGCTGCCCCTCCCCGCCAGGCCAGTCCCCGCCTTGGTGGGTTTTCTTCACTTCGCTTTCCCCCTCCCCCACGCTCCGGTTTTCGAAGCACGACCCGCGTCTCTGGCTGAGCTGCAGCCTGGAGTCCCGAGTGCGCCAGGAGCCTCGCTCTGTTCTGATTCGTATGGGCTCCGCCGAGTTCCGCTTGCGTCAGGCGCCTTCGCCCCTATAGCTGGGCGGCCAGTCTTGCACGGGCGAGTTCATCTCCAAGTCACTTTTTGTAAACGCGCCGCACAGCCTGGGCTGGCCTGCCCCCTCCCTGCGAGCTTGGGGGCCCGGCGGATAGCCCGGCTCACACTCTCACACGCCCTGGAAATCTGCCGGTGTTCGTTCTGCGGGTCCGTTTGCACTCGACCCCGTGTCCAGAGAGCTTGGGCCCTAGCAAGGAGAGGCGTGCCAAGTCTCCTCGCAGCTTTCAGGTGAAAGAAAAACGACTCCTTTGCTCTGCCCTTTGCTGCTATCTTGGGACTAAACTTCTAGCTCAGAGCTGGGGGAGGGGCGGGAGAGCAAGGGGGCTGGACAGGGGTGGGGTGGAGAGAGCTTCGTGGTGGCTTTGGGAAAAATCAGCCCAGAAACGCGTGTCCCTGAGGGAAGAAACCTCGGCTTGGCCTGTTCCTCGAGCTCTCAGAGTAACTGGGCCGGGTTGGGGCGAGGGAGAGGATCCCTGGGCTGAGGCGTCCAGGGGCTCCGCCTGAAGCCCTCCGCCTGAAGCCCTCCGCCGAAGCCCTCCGCCCTTCCTTGGGCTGCTCTAGACCTAGGGACCAGACCCCATCCTCAGAATGCATGCGGTGATCTACGGGTTACATGTGTGCTTTAGTACCAAGTAGACCCCATCCTGCCCCTGCTCCGACACTGGCGAGAAGGTTGCTGCCGTGGATCTTTGGGGACGGGCTGTGTGTGTAAGGGCACCACCAGCACATCTAGGAGTCAGGGCGAGGGTCTGCCTTTGCGACACTGAGATACCAGACGCCCAGGTGCACGTGCATGTGCGTGTTCAAGGCGCGAGATTTATGGGGTAAAGCAGTTATACTTATAGACAGGTAATATGTGTATCACGGATCAGAGTAAATGTGGCTCAGGGAATCTCTTGTTTTCCTCTGTCCTCCGCTCCCTCCTTTCTTCATTCTTCCCTTCCCTTGACCCTTTACCTGCTTTCTCTTCTTTCTCGATTCTTCCCGCCTCCATCGCTGCCAGTGTGTATATTTCTACTACAGACTAGGAAGAAAAACAGGCTGTGAGGGAGGCACTTTCCCAAATCTCTCTCCTGAGTTGCCATTTGTTCAGATCTCTCTCCAGGGTTGAAGGGTGCCTCAATCATCTACCTTCAGCCAAAGTTTGATCAGAGCCCAGTTGCATATGCATGAACAAACATTGTTTGGGGGAAATTAGTGATGGCAAAAAAAAAAAAAAAGTCAGGTGTGCCTTTTAACAGTTAACAGCCTTACAAAAATTCTGTAATCAGAGTGTGAGAGAGATGGCCCATGTTTTGAGTCCTCATGTCCCGGACTCTGTGGTGCCGAAGGGGCAGGGATTCTCTGCAGAGGAAGGTGGACTGAATGGATGTCCTGCAGGTGTGTGTTTGTGATTGGCATGTCTGGAGTGGTTGATCTAATGCCTGTCACCACCTCGTCCGCCCGGGCTGTCCAGTCTCTGAGGAAGTCACAGCCCACCTGCATGTGCTGCGTCTTCCCACTCAGGCCGCGGTCTGCAGTGTGAGGGAAAGGAAAGGAGGAGAGGGCGAGGAGGGCCCAGACAGGTCAGCAGAAGAGCCTGGTCCCACCGCCACAGCACGAGGGTGCAGGGCGGGGGTCTCCTAAACTCATCTCTGTGAACACCCTCTTCCACCGGCCATCGGAAATATCTCATCATAGCATGGTGGTTTCCTCCCCCGGCTCCCACATACAGCAGGGCAAAGCGGCTCTCTTCACGCCCTCCACGCCTGCTTGCTGAGCAGGGGTGCAGGTGTTTTTCTTCATCCTTCTCCATGGGTACCCAGGCGATGGGTGCCCAGGCGATGGATGGGAGCTCAGTGCGGGCTGCTGTAGACGAACTGCAGTGCCCACCACCCACTGCCCACCACCCCCCAGAGCCCGGGTGAGGGGAAAACCCGGCGCAGGCTGGCCCCACCTGGGGCTG